>CM032623.1:53242022-53526074 GCA_019097785.1 Fraxinus excelsior | reverse complement strand
ACCACCATCGCAACTGCAACCACCAGTAGTCGAGCTACTTGTGTTAGCATGTAGGCTCGGTTTGGTGCCAAGACAGCAGCACACCAGACCAATCATAATCATTAACCCACATGCAGAGGCTAAAGCTCGCGCCCAACTACTCCAGTAATCATTTTCCATTAAGAATAAAGGTAACAAGTCCTTATAGAATGAAAAATCTATATTGGTATAAACTGTTTAGAGAGAGATCATGGGAAGCTATTAATAGTTTAGAGGGAAATAGTGGTGCAGATGCGATTCCGAAACGAACAGCGACAAGTACATTACAAATATCTGTCTTCGATATTTATATATATAGTCGACGTGATTTACGTACGGATTAATTTTGTATTTAAAAAAGGATGTCTTATATTAATGGGTGTTCTTTTGGGGGGATGGAATGATGTTTGCTTGAACGCAATCTATTTTCTTCAAATATATAACAAAATCGTTTTGCTAATTTTATTTATTAGTGTATATTTGGACCACCTCGTAAATTTAGGTGTTTGAAGATATTCTCTTACATGCCATATTCATTACATTATTAATTATTTTTATTAAATGTATACAATTTTTATACGTGTGTGGTAAGACTTCAGCAACATAAGCATTTGTATTTACATGAATAATTTAATAAAATTATTTTTGTACAACTGTATGAAAATGAAACGATATCAAATTTTTTTAATTAGATCTCCAAGGAATAATTAAATAAATAAGATACAATTTAATATTTTTTAAGATAAAAGTTTCCAGTTGATATTATTCAGGGTTCCAGATTTTGTAATACAAAGTATTAGTAAGATAATGAGAAAGCGTCTAAGATGAATGGTGCCAGCCAAATGAGCTCTTTTTTTTTTTTTTTTTCCCACGTGGTCCGACAACCAAACGTGTACTCCGCGGTTTCCTTGGCTTATGGGAATTTTCATTTTTACTCTTAATTTCCTTATTAGTTGTTCTTGCTTCTTTCTTGTGTATAACTTTGGGAAAATAAGACATAATTAAAAAATTAAGGGGCTGTTTGACAACTTTTGATAAATAAATTTAAAAAAAAAAACTTAAAAAATTTTGATAGAAAAGTTGAAAAGGTCGTGGATTTTGTGGTAGTTAAAATTAATTGTTGATTATGAAATCAACTTTTTATTAACTTTTTAAGCTATATCACAAACAAGCACTAAGTGCAAAACATTATTAGTAATGAGGGATATGTTCACTTCCATTCCGATTTAAAAGAGGTAACACTTGTAGTAGTAATTTTATACATAGCACCTAAAAAAGGCGAAGATAATATTGAAAGGACAAAAATTGTTCAATTTGTGTAGAATTCTCTTCTAGGAAATGCTTCGTGGTCAAGGATCATACGTAAGCCAAACAAGTGGGGCGTGCTACATAGAATGAATTCCCTTTAGGACTGTGATTTCTTTCCCAGCACCTTTTTGCCCTTGTAGACTACTACAAATACAATTTTAGCTAGGTGTGGACATGATTCAGGTTGGATTAATTTGAACTCAATCTGAAATCAATATTGTCTTCAACCCAATCCAATTGCTAAAATCGAACCAGATCAGTTTAGGTCGATTTGATTTAATTGGTAGGTTTGAACATTTATTCAAGTTAAAAAAATTTGCCCATTTAAAGTTAAAATATTGTTCACATACATATATATATATATATATATATATATATATATATATATATATATATATATATATTTTATTGTAAAAGGAAAGTAAATTAGGGTTTAATGTGAATGACACACGTACCCCTGCAGCCCTAGATATTATTACCATATGTATCCCTATAGTTGTCCTATAAATATAGGGTTTTGGTTCTCATTATAATACACACAGAAAAGTCTATTGGCTTTTATTCTCTCTTTTATAACACGTTATCAGAACGAAAGCTTGATTTTTCAAAGTTTACCACAACATGAAGAGCAACATTCCAAAGCAAGAAAGAAAAAGCAGAATACCGAAATCTCAATTTCTCAAAGGCAAATCATCGAAGTCAAGAAGAAGTGATGGGCCTGCTTAATTATTTATTGTAATTACATGTTAATTATTCACTAATCTTAATTAGCTATTTTTTTATTCGATAATATTCAATGCAATTATGACTATCATTTTATTATGCATATCTTTATATGGATTAATATTATATGGTTTTAATTAAGCATTGATATATTTATTATATTTTTTACTTGTTGATTCTTTTAACTGTAGATCACAATTTTAAATTTGAGTTATTAAATAAAATAATGTAGATCTAATTAGCAATTTCATAAGATGTATAAATATTCTCAAAGAATTTTTGTTGTTGTTCCTGAAGCAACACAACATTATAAATAATATTCCAGAAGAATATTAATTGTAGATCTATCTATTATAAACAGTTTATTATTGCTCATGAAGTAGCACAATATTATAATTAATACTCTTGAAAAATATTATTTGCTCCCGAAGATCACAAATTATAATTTTCAATATTCCAGAAGAATATTGACATATTGCTCTTGAAGAAGTAATATTAAAATAAAACGTGCTCTCGAAGTAGCACATGTTTCGAAGAACATGCTATTTTTAAATTAGTGTTTATCCCTGAAGGAAAACACGTAACTTATGTCATATTGATATTGTTTGATTAATTATCTCGTTCACGTTTGTAGAATAATTTATGAATTTAGTACTCTTATATTTCTTTATTATAAAATTGTTACTCCTAAAATAGTACAATATTTTAATTAATATTTCAAATGAATATTACTCGTAGATCTATATACAAATAATATGTTGTTGCTCCTGAAGTAGCGCAACATTATATTTAATATTATAGAATAATATTAATTGCTCCTGAAGAGCATAAATAATAATTTTCAATATCCTAGAAGAATATTGACATATTGCTTTGGAAAAAATAATTAAAATACGATGTACTCCTGAAGTAGCACATATTTCCTTCATAAACTTTAAATTAATAATTTATCATGTTGTTGCTCCCGAAGTAGCACGTCATTATAATTAATATTCTTGAAAAATTCCCGAAGAGCATGATATTATGATTCCAATATTCCAGAAGAATATTATTTGTAGATTTGTCTATTACAAATATTGTCGCTTCTTAATTAGCACATTATTATTAATATTCTAGTTGGGTTTTGTTTGCTCCCGAAGAGTATAATTATGTAAAATCTAACATAAATTATATTTTTACTCCAAAAGAGTAAATCCTTAAATAATTTTATTATAATAATATTTGATTGCTCATAAAGAGCATGAATTATAATGTTCAATATTCCCGAAGAATATTGACACATAACTCTCAAAAAAGCAATAATGAAATACATCGCTCTCGAAATAGCGCATGTTTCGAAAAATGTATCATTATAAATTCATGTTTATCCCTGAAGGACAACATGCAATTAACTTCATGAGAATATTGATTAGTTTGATTACTTGAATGATATATGATTATATAATGTTTAATCATATTTTTCGAAATTAAATAATTGAATTATATCTTATATTGAACCAGAAGTTCAATTTGACTTTATTGTTTAGCATGACCAGTTATATCATCACTGAATCAATAATGATGCGAAATTAAATATTTAAATGGATATTCAATGAAGAATCGGAAGATTCTTCAATCCAATGAAATCATATTTGATGTTTGTTTTTTTATTGAAAATTGTTATTTTACCAGTTAAATAAGGATTGAATTCACTATAGTTCTGAAAATTAATTAGGGTGATATATGGGGGTCCGTCACCCTCCACGTTGACCATCTAAATATTATTTGTATCTAACAGATTTGGTACAAATATTAGATGATTGCATGGTGTTCGCAACCTGAAGTTTGCAAAAGTGATACTCAAATTATGAGCATAATTTTCAGATTATACAATTAAGACAATGTGTCTTTTTAATATTAGTGATCCTAAATCTCAACTTTTTAATAAGTGGTTAGTTGAGATGTCGATTAATGGTTTAACATTATTATTTGTTAAACGTCTCCAATTAAGTTAATTGAGAACAAAATACTTCTTATTTCAGTTTAGGGAAAGTCATTACGCATTATGCCAACATTATAGTTCTCCTAGTTATAACTTGGCTTATGGTCATAGCCTAATTTTTCCATCAAATTATTTTGATAGTGCATTATATGTAAAATTAATCCACCACAATGCATTAAGATGGAAAGTAAGAAAATGCTGAGAATAAATGGGTAGCATGAACCCTTATCCCAAATGGATGATATTTGTAAAATGATTGTCATTTGATTTGACAATTCACTCAGCATTAGGGATAAACATTAAAAAGCCGAAAATAATATACAAATGCATCAATATCTAAATCATCACAAAAGACAATTCGAACCAGAAGTTCGAAAGATAATTTATTTAGATGCATTTACTGACCAAAGATATTAACAATCTCGCACACCGGCTTTAAATGCTCCAACTCGAATTGACTCCTGGAAGGACAATTCGTTAATATTGTATTTGATAAATTTATGGCACGCCTGAAGCGTGATGACATTCGATTCTATTATAAAGTCCTCCAAACGTAAATATAGCAATTGATAAATGTTGTCTTATTAAGGATGTATATACTTTTAAAGAGTATTTAGACATAACATATTATAAAACCCCCAGAAGAGGTTCAGGTACTTGAAATAATGAAAATTGAGATATCTCAATAAGTTATGTCATCATGGAAAAAGAAATAGAATCGAAAAAGACAAGAAAAAGTTGTCGACAACACTTTTGCACATGATGTACTGCATCATAATATAATAGTGAGAAATCGAAATAAATTCGTTAAAATATATCGATCGAAGAAATAATTGGTCAAGTAAAATGATATGATCAAACTAAAATTTAGTAGAGAAACCTGAAGTTTCTAGATCCTAGTAAAATTGAACTTACTAGAGGAACTTGAAATTTATGGATGTAGTGACTGCATATTTTTATTGTTCACTTGATAGTGACGTATATAGAAAAGATGTATACATAAAAGTCCCGGAAGGACTTAAAATGTGAGATTCAAATGATACATGTCTGAGAACCATGTTCTCAATTAAATTGTAAAGATCATTATATGGATTAAAACAATCTGGACGCATGTGGTATAATCGCCTTAGCGAATATTTGTTGAAGGAAGGCTATAAAAATGATGATGTCTGCCCATGTGTTTTTATAAAGAAAACGAATATTGGATTTGCAATTGTGGCGGTTTATGTTGATGACTTAAATTTAATTGGAACTTCTGAAGAGCTCAACAAAACTGCAGATTATTTGAAAAATGAATTTGAGATGAAAGATTTGGGAAAAACAAAATTCTGTCTCGGATTGCAAATTGAACATTTCTCAGAAGGATTATTTGTTCATCAATCTACATATACAGAAAAAGTCTTAAAAAGATTTTATATGGACAATGCACATCCATTGACATCACCTATGGTTGTTCGATCACTTGATGTAAAAAATGATCCTTTTCGTCCACTCGAAGATGGAGAAAAGATTCTTAGTCCTGAAGTACCATATCTTAGTGCAATTGGAGCATTAACTTATCTTGCAAATTGTACTCGACCCGACATAGCTTTTTCTGTAAATCTCCTTGCAAGATATAGCTCTACACCAACACAAAAACATTGGAATGGTGTTAAACATATTTTTCGTTACCTAAAGGGTACTATTGATTTGAGATTATTTTATTCTCAAAAGTCGGGATCAGCTTTAGTGGGATATGCAGATGCAAGTTATATTTCTGACCCACATAAAGCTAAATCACAAGCAGGATATGTGTTTACACGTGGAGGAACAGCTATATCATGGAGATCTGTAAAGCAATCATTGACAGCAACATCCTCAAATTATTCTGAAATCATTGCAATCCATGAAGCGGGCCGATAATGTGTATGGTTGAGGAACATGACCCATCATATCCAAGATTCATGCGGATTAGTTTCAACAAAAGAAAGTCCAACAATTTTGTATGAAGATAATGCTGCTTGTATTACACAACTCAAAGGAGGCTATATCAAAGGTGACCGGACGAAACATATTTCTCCAAAATTCTTTCATACACACGAGCTTCAGAAAAATGGCGACATCAATATTCAACAAATTCGTTCAATTGATAATGTGGCCGATTTATTTACAAAAGCGCTGCCAACATCTACATTCAAGAAATTGGTTCACGAGATTGGAATGCGTCGACTCAAAGATTTTCAGTGATCAACATCAGGGGAGTAGCTGTACTCTTTTTCCTTTGCTTAGGTTTTATCCCACTGGGTTTTCCTAGCAAGGTTTTAATGAGGCAGCAGTTACATACTCCAAAATAACTATACTCTTTTTCCTTCGTTTGATTTTTTTTTGTCTCATTGGGTTTTTATCAAACAAGGTTTTAACGAGGTAGTTATTGTACGAATAATCATCAAAGGGGGAGTGTTGTAAAAGAATGAGATGATTATTTAGTATTATCATGATACATGTATAAGTCTTATCTAGTTCAGAAAGTGTATTTTATTCCAACTGTAACTCTCCTTTTAGACCCTATAAATATAGGGCTTTAGTTCTCATAATAACACACAGAAAAGTCTATTGGCTTTTATTCTCTCTTCTCTCTTTTATAACATGGTGAAATTTTTTTTCCCCTAACAAATTTATCAAACAACATTTTAAGAGTGGAAAATGAGGAAAATGCAAGTAATTAAAAAAGCCCTTATTTAAAGTATAAAAACAAAATATTTTGATATAAATTATAATAAAGGATGAGACGTATGAATAAAGATTGATGAAATTAATTACAATTAAAATGTGTTGTTGAGTCGTTGACAATAGTCTAATCTAATGGAGCCTATTAATTACTCTTAAATGGATAATTTACGGCGAGGCTTAATTAGGCATTGAAAGTCAAAAGTACAACTATACATTAACTTTCCCCCTCCAAATCAACGGATTGCCAAATTTCTCGTTGACCATTTTCCTATCCCTCAATCATACAAATTGCAAGATTAATAAAAACAAAATAAAATTCAAAATTCGAACGTGATTTGTTAGAATGTACAATTACCCGTAGCGGATAACTCAGCCGATTTGACACGCAATGTGCACATGCAAAATTGGATCGTTAACAGTACAAACCTATACATACACATATTTGTCTATGTATATAAAAATGTATAAATCTTCACTCTTTTCCTCTCTCTAACCCCAACCCTATCACTCTCTCGTCTCTCTCTCTGTCGGTGTCTCCACACCAGCTGAAGGGTTCCTTCTGATCCAAACATTTTTCCTATTTTCACACGCATAAATTATATGGAGGGTTTTAGGGCTTCATAAGTTGGGGTGTCGATGTTTTGTTCCGTTGTTCTATGATTGTTGGTGAGGAGCGGTGGCGGTGCGTCGTCGTTTGGGTTTTGCCTTCGAGATTTAGAGAAGAGGGTTGTTATATGAGGGATTGGCTTAACCTTAATAAGAATAATTCGACGAGGTGGGACTGCTCCTTTGCTATCCGAAGCCGTGGACGTTGGGGCAAATGTGGTTGAGTTTTCTGGGATAATTTGTTCGAATACGCGGTGAATTGGGTTACTTGTGGCACTAATTAAATTTGAGATCTTTTGCAGTTTTTTGTTGAGGGGTTTTTGGAAATTGAATTTTGTGAACAATGCAGCCGGATCATAGAAAGAAAGTGAGTTTTTTTTCTTCAGTTTGGCGACTTCTCTGAAATTTTTTATTCAGTTTTGAGTAGAATAGAAAAAAATTGAGCTGTTTCGTAACTGTTGATTAAAATTCGAAGGACGTGGCTTATTTTCATTCATTTATCTTAAGTCCATTAAGGGTTTATATTTCAAATGGAGGAAATGATTTCCTCTAATTTCTGGCGTATGTAAAGCATGAGCTGTCCTTGGTCTGGTTTGTGAATTCAGTCATGTAAAGTTTGAATTGTTTGGCTGTCAATAGTTAATTGATCGATTGAATCAATTAATAAGGATTGAATACCGATTAGTTTAAAAAAAATGATTTAAATATCGATGGTGGAATTATGTTTGAAGTTTTTGGTGTTTTCAGATCTGGGACAGTTACATTTCGCAAGCTGCCGTTATCCAAGAAATGAATGCTTTTGATTTTTCAGCTCCTTAATTATCAACCGATGCCTTATTAATGAAAATTAGATCTTATGTTTCTTTATTAGCATTTGATCGTGTTACATTTGATTTAGTGGGGGATTTTATCCTCTTTCCTGTTTTGCTTTCTTTTTTTATACTTAAAGCATTTCCTTAGATTATTTCGTCCTTCCAGATTGAAATTCAACTGGTATGTCCATGAAAAGAAACAATTCTTTTTGCTGTCATTTCATTGCTGGTGTTATATGTTATGAGGTTACCTACCTTCCGTTAGAGCTGGATTCATTTTGATCTTGACATTTTTTATCACTTTTGTGTTTCCAATATTAGGTCTGTAACTGAAATTTTTGAGTTTTTGTTGCTTTCAAAATTATTATTGTCTTTTTCAAAACAAAGAAATTACCTTTTAAGGGAAAAGAGACAAATTTAAGGACTTGTATGGTTTGAACTGTACTGCAATAAACAACTCTACCAAGTCCCAAGCAGAGTTGCAACTTTTCAGTGGCATGCGACCAATGATAAGAGTAACACAACGCATAATTCCACTCTTTATTTTCTTTTATATTTTTTTATTGTCATCATTGTGTTATCGTTTTCAGAATTTATAGAGATGGGAATACATTATTGCAAGTGGAGGATGACAAAAAAAGAGAGGACAAACTCATAGTCACATTGAAGAGGATAGGGAAATCGAATAGATGATTCTCTTCATGATTACCAATTTGACTATTTATTATTTTCTATTTTATCTATTTTATGATTGCTTGCAAATTAGACTCTTAATTTGCTACAATCTTTTAATATGGATTTATAGGTAGTATACTGTTCATTACTAGCATAAATTTGTATTTCTTTGTGTTGTTTTGATTCTATCATTAGTTTGTATTGAGGTTTACACCTCTCTTCAATGAGGTAAAATGCTTTGGTATCCAGTTAAGCCTTTGTAAACATTGCTCAGAGAAGGACAGGAAAAACTCTTGCAAGATAATGGATGAAGAGTCTTACATTATTTGTTTATAAGATGTCAGTTATCAGACTGTTTGCATTATATACAATTAAGATAACACAAGCTGATGAGGATCTTGTCTGGTTTATTAATTGTTTTGTAAAGTGTAAGACAGTTTATTCCCCCTTCTATTCTCATGACTAATTTTCTCTGTGTTGCAACAGAGATCGACCGAGATGGAGTTCTTCTCCGACTATGGTGATGCGAATAGGTTCAAAATTCAGGAGGTCATAGGAAAAGGGAGCTATGGTGTTGTTTGCTCGGCAATAGACACTCATACTCGTGAAAAAGTGGCAATAAAGAAAATACATGACATTTTTGAACACATTTCTGATGCTGCTCGAATTCTCCGTGAGATAAAGCTTCTCAGGCTTCTGAGACACCCAGACATTGTTGAAATCAAACACATCATGCTTCCACCTTCGAGGAGAGATTTTAAGGATATCTATGTTGTTTTTGAGCTAATGGAATCAGATCTTCACCAAGTCATAAAGGCCAATGATGACTTGACCCGAGAACACTATCAGTTTTTTCTCTACCAGTTGCTTCGTGCTCTTAAATACATTCACACAGGTTAAATCCTTTTCTCGTCTATTTTCCCCAGTGTTATCTTGTTTTTAGAAGAGAGATAATTGTTCAATCCATTAATTTGCTAATCAGTTTGTATTCCTACATAAAGGAACATATCTATAATTAGAGGAAAAATAGTGTGACCTGCAGCTATTTCCGTAAAACTTGATAGTAAGATAATTTTTTGCCAATTTGTTGCATATGTTGGTTTTTTCCTATTTATCAGTTTTATCTTCTACTTGTAAGGCACCACTTGGGTGAATGGGGGCTGGTGAATTGTGCTTTATGATTTGGTAAATGTATCTAACCATGAAGTTTTTGTTTGCAGCTAATGTTTATCACCGAGATCTAAAACCAAAAAATATTCTGGCAAATGCGAATTGTAAACTCAAAATATGTGATTTTGGGTTGGCTAGAGTAGCTTTCAATGACACTCCGACCACAATATTTTGGACGGTATTTCAGAAATCTAATTGTTCATATTTTATTTTTTCATTCTTCAGAGTCGTTTGTCCATTTTCTAAGAGTTGGTAGTTGATAGTTTTTTGGATGATGGTACAAATTCAGGATTATGTTGCTACACGATGGTATAGGGCTCCAGAGTTGTGTGGTTCATTTTTCTCAAAGGTATTATGCTGTATTTTTCAAGAAATGCATATTTTTTAATTTATGTTGAAACTTTATACTAACTATAATATATAAAGAATGTATGTTGTTTCTCGTAGCTATATGTAACAAATTTTCACTTCATCAAGATTTAACTTTCAGTTTATTTCTACTGCTTTTTTCCTGACTAGTTATTTAGTTGCTTACTGGAGACCTATTTATTCTTGAAAACGAGATAACTTAGTGCAGTGTTGGAAGGCGTTGCTTAGCTACCGTAAACTTGTGGTTCAAAGTTGAGCACGAAGAAATAAAAAGAGGCCAAAAACCAGAAAATGGCTAGGACTTTTTGGGTCTATAATTCTGTATATAGTAGCTTGCTAGACTTGAAAGGAAGAGTCTCACGTGCCATTAATCAATAAATCCATCTATTTTAAAGTCTCACTGAAGCACCAATATCATAAACAATAGTGGTCTAGTTGAGGGCAAGGATGTGATAAAAATGTTAAAAATGAATTATTTGCTTTATTATTTAATAAACTATCTTGTTATATTATATATCTTGGCACCTCTGACATATGAAGTCATGATTGCTTCTTGGGTTATTATCTATTATATCTAAGTTTGTTATAGTTCTATGATTTATAGTGAATAGTAGTGTGTAGTATTATATCTAATATTTGTCTGACCTCAATCGCAAATGTCAATGTTTAATTTTTATGGCATCTGTACAGTATACCCCGGCAATTGATATATGGAGTATAGGCTGCATTTTTGCTGAGGTTTTGACTGGGAAGCCACTGTTTCCTGGAAAGAATGTTGTTCACCAGCTAGATTTGATAACTGATCTTCTTGGAACACCTTCCATGGATACCATTTCACGAGTATGAATCAGCTCCTTTATTTATTATATAATTGTTATTTTACAAGTTTACACCGGTAAATACATGTATGCAACTTCTATTTGTATTTATTTCAATATATTTTTGGTTTAGGTGCGAAATGAAAAGGCTCGAAGATATCTTACCAGCATGCGCAAGAAGCAGCCTGTGGTCTTTGCTCAGAAGTTTCCAAATGCTGATCCTTTGGCTCTCAGACTACTAGAAAGGCTACTTGCTTTTGATCCAAAGGACCGTCCAACTGCTGAAGAGGTTTTATATGCCCTAGTGTTTTTATATGCTCCAGAGTAAAACTTATCTTGACGATATGGAATCTACATTTGTTTGTTTCTTTTCTGCTTGCTTTTGATACAGAGGATCTTCCAACTGCTGAAAAGGTTTTATACGGTCCCAAGTGTATTTGGTATAAAAATAGGAAAACTTATTTTTCCTGCCAATATGGCATTTACATTTGTTCTTTTTTTTTTTTTTTTTTTTTTTTTTGTGGTGCTTTGTGTGTGGATCTTCAATGCAAATATTGCTTTCCTTCATAAAATTCTTATTTTAACTAGGAGATTTTGATTACACTGTCTCTATTCCCTATAGATGTGTCACACTTTCTCTTGGGAAGTTATGATATCTTTGTATTGATTTTGTTGAGCTTCTCCGTTTTCTGTTTTGTCAGGCATTGGCTGATCCTTACTTTAAGGGATTGTCCAGAATCGAAAGGGAACCATCTTGCCAGCCAATTTCGAAGATGGAATTTGAATTTGAGAGGCGAAGGGTTACAAAGGAGGACATACGAGAATTGATATTCTGTGAGATATTAGAGTACCATCCTCAGCTGCGTAAAGATTACCTTAATGGAATTGAGAGAACCAATTTTCTGTATCCTAGGTAATAACATTTTTCTTGTTCTTTTTCCTTGCTTACTGTCTTTCCATTTGAACACATAAGTTTATTGATGATAGTGGTGCTTTTCTCATGTTCAGTGCTGTTGACCAATTTAAAAAGCAGTTTGCTCACTTAGAAGAAAATGGTGGTAAAAATGGGCCTGTGATTCCCCTTGAGAGAAAGCATGTTTCTCTTCCTCGGTATGCAGATAACATATTTTCTATATGTTTGTTGTATTTTATCATCTGTTTCTTTTGAACCATAGTTATATGAAATAGTGAACTCAATAAAAAAACAGAAGATGGAGAAACATTTTTATATAAATAATTGTTCTCTTCATATTATTCTGCATTCTTTGAACATTATTAAAGATTCCTTTGTTTGGTTCGTGGTGTCTGAAAAATGTTATAAAGTAGAGTTCTAATTGGTGCTTATGGAAGTATCTCATTTGGTGCGCTATATGCATTCTTGTAATTTTAGTTGTCCATACTGTGTTACAATGTGTCCTTCATTGCACCATTCTTGTTTGTCTCTTGTATCTGATATAAAGGGAATAATCTTTCTGCTCTAAATGATTCTAATAATTTTGAGTACTTAATTTTATGATTCTGCAGGTCTACTATTGTACATTCAAATTCAATCCCTGCAAAAGAACAACCAACTGTTTCAATTATAAAAGATCGGCAGAATGGTGAAGAAGCATGCAGTAGAAACTCCAGAGATTCTGATGGGCTTCATAATTGTCTATCACGAACCTTGCAGCCACCGCAGAGGATACCGCACGGTACTTCTATAGCAAAACTTGTTGATCTGTTATTGTTGCTTAGATTTATTTTTGTTTAATTATTATGATCTTTTCTGGTGATTTTTTTCCTTGCTGTTTAATTGTTTGAAACTACTGATGTTCAGCCAAACCGGGACATGTTGGTGGGCAAGTTTTACCATATGAGAGTGGAAATGCCATCAAAGAAACACATGATCCACGAGCTTTAGTCAGAAACAGAGTCCTGTCTCCCCAGGTTATTCCTTTGGCTTACTGTTACAATAGAAATAGCACAGGAAAACAGGAAAGACCTGTACCTGAGACGGAGGGGGAGTTGTCTAAATCTTCTAAACAAATACCTCATTGTGGCATGGCTGCCAAATTAGCTCCGGATATAGCCATTAACATTGATAGCAACCCATTCTATATGACCCGAGCTGGAGTGACAAAGGTGAACCACCACGTCGAGGACAGAATCACGATAGACACAAATCTTCTGCAAGCAAAAGCTCAATATGGTGGACTTGGTGTTGCTGCTGCCACTGCTGCAAATGTTGCTGCTCACAGAAAAGTAGGTACCATTCAATATGGTATGGCAACAACCATGTATTAACGCAGGGTCAAGTTTGTGATGGCCCGAGGGGCTAGTCTTGTTTCGGGGGGTGGGGTGCTGCTGTCTTCTTTAAAGCAACTTTCTGTAGTAGGTGACATCAGACAGTTTCAATCTCTCTGTGATGAATCTCTTCCCCCCACCCCCACCCCCACCCCCACCATTCTCCTCTCTCACATATTGTAAATTTTGCTCTTGAACACAAACTCAGCTGAGCTCGATATGTTCAATGGAAATTCCCAAGTCAGAATCTTGCTTTGATCTCTTGATTATGATACATGGTGAGAAATCCTCAATCTGTTCTAAAACTTTGAACAGAAACATATATGAAAGCTACCAAGCTACATGTCACGAAAGTACTGTATATCCTCATTTGTCGCCTTTCTTTTTCAAATCGTCTGCTATAAAATGGGCAGGATATAAGTTTAGAAACTATGCATAATTTCTACATCATCTTGTATGAGATGGATCAAACCAGCTTTAGAAAATGTTCCAACACAGAAGAAACGGGCATTAATATTCCATCAAAACACTTGAATTTTGCGAAACCTCAATCCCTCTTCAGTGGCCAACATCCAGTGACCCATAGCAGTCACATAATGAATGGATGTATAAAATTATGGTGTTTTAGTTGAGGGTTGTTCTTGTGGTACATTAGGGGGTACATCAAGGTGTCCCACCGGCACTCCATCCAATAGAGGGGTGCAAGGTGTCCATTATGGACATCTCGATGTACCCCCTATTGTACATCTATCATTTTCCTTTAGTCAAAGCTAATTTTTATGCAAAATTTTGCAATTCAATTATTTTACAATATTCTTACACGTAAAAGTTTATATTGTTTAATAAATATAAAAAAAGTGGTGCATTTAAACTAAACAAATTAGTTATTTTTATTGTATCACATTACCTTCGAGTGCAAGGCTATCGTATCAAAAGTTAAACTTGAAAGTTACCGATTTCATTAACCGAATAAAGTTTGAAAAACTCGAATTTGTTGTGGTAAACACTCCTTTACCACAAAGCTGTATAGCAGATGGATAAGATCTTGTGTTTTTGGCTATTTACACCCTACGATTAATTCATGTTTTGCTATGATCGATATTTATGCACCAACTTTGTGTACTAGAAAATTTTGACCATGCAAAAACTGGCCTCTTCTATAAAAAGGGTTGTTCTCCTAAATGCACCTAAAAAATGACTATTTTTACAAAGCCTTTCAAACTTAAATCACATTTAAAGTCCCCATTTTTGGCTAAAAAACAAGTTTGTCTGTGTCAAGACTCGAAACAAATTGACTGATTCAATAAAAAAATAAAAATAAATAATACCCAGAAATTAATCTAAAATTTAACTTGACTATAACTCTCTCTCCCTCCCTCCCTTAAGGGCGTGTTCGGTATAGCTCAAAATTCAATTAAAATTAAAAATATAGCCGTTATTGTGTCTCACCCGTCTAATAAAAGTCAACAATAACAACTAATTTTTCAATTTTAATTTTTACCAAACACCCTTTAATTTCACTCTCTACTCTTAAGAGAAAGACTGAAATCATATCACTAATAGTCTCGTTTGACCTCCGTTATTTAAAATTTTAATTATATTTTTCAAAAAATCACTAATTCAAAACTTTTTTTCCCTTGAATTTTCACTAAAATGGAATCCAAACAAGGGTTATATCTCATATAGCCCAATGCTCGGACAAGTTTTTCATTCGAGTAATGATATTTATCATTCTAATGATGAAATATTGATGATGTGCTAATTTATTATTTCTCACATTTTTCTCTCCTCCTCCTCTCATAAAATTTGAACTGTATTATTCCACATAAATTGTCACAATCAGCGAAATTTCGTCATTGTAATGATAAAATATCATTATTCATTCCAAAATTGTATTTCTATTTTTAAGCACGGATCATAATTACCCAAAAAGAGGTGGCTCCCACACCTTTCTCCACGTGCTGCCAACAATCTCTAAAAATCCAATCTTGTCACCACCCAAAAATATCTTTTCACTTTTACCAGTAAAAAAATCAGAAACCCTAATAACTCTGCATCCTCTAAGAATCAATTCGCCGACACTCGAATAACGGTACAGCTTCAATTGTCCCATTTCTATCCCAAGAAATAAAATACAAAGCCATAGTTTATATTACTGTAATTCCTCTGTAGATACCAGTTACATTCTGTTTGGCTGTTCACAGATCGTATTTTGCTCACAGTTAACAACGTACACAAGTTTTACTTCATTTTTTATTTTTATTTTTAAAATTTAGCGTTTTCCAGTTTCCATTTTGTCAATTTCAGGATTATTTTTGACTTTTGATTGGATGAGTAATTTTTTGATTTATTTTGATGATTTTTTTCCTTTTCATAAAGATTTATGATGGCGGACGAGACGATGATCAACGGTGAATACTCTGATGATCGGACGGTGGAAATTACTGGGGAAGCCACTGGGGATGAAGCTTCGTCTAAAATTTCAGCTCTCAGCCAAAAGATCGATGGACTTGAGCAGGAAAATGAGAAGATAATTTCCGAGAACAAGAAGTACAAGGAGAGGATTGAGGAATTGAAGGCCTTTGTTAAAGATTCGAATGCAAAAAATGTGGAGTTGAAAAAACAGGTTGAAAGTTCTGAATCTGAGAACAAGGCTCTTGTGGCGGTGGCGGCTCGAGCTGCGGAGCTTGAAGGGGAAGTAGCACGTTTGCAGCACGACTTGGTATCTGCGATAAGTGATTTGCAAGAATCAAATGTTGAGTTATCAGAGGTGAAAAAAAACTTGGAGGAAATAAAAGGAAGGGATAAGGAGAAGGATGTTAAGCTGGCGGCAATTGAGAAGGAGAGGGTTTTGTTGATGGTTAAATTCAGTGAATTGGAGGTGAATAAGAGTGATTTTAGGAATGAAATGGAAGGGAAGGAAGAGGAGATTCGAAATTTGAAGAAGAAAGTTGAGGAATTGGAGGCTGTGGTGGGAAAGAATGAGGGATTGGAGAACTTGAAAAATGAGTTGGAAAAGAAGGTTAAGGAAATGGAAAGGAAAATTGGAGTTTTGGAGAGTAAATTGGATGAGGAAGTGAAGGCGAAGGAAATGTTGATTATGGAAGGTGTTAATGGAGGTATTAATAGGGAGATTGTGGTCGACAATGAAAAAAAGGGCTTGATTGGTGGTCTAAAGGAAAGGGATTGGGCAGTAATGGCGGGATCAGCTGTTGCTGCTGCTTCGGTGTTAGGTGTTGCCTGCTACTTTCGACACGTCTCTGCCAAGCACTAAGCAATGATAGGATGCATGCAAACATGCAGGAGTTAGAGGTTAGGAGAGCTTTATTCTAACCCAAGAAAAAAGAGTTTTCAATTTTGATTAGTTATATTTCTTTTGTTTGTTTGAGTTTCTATTTCTGAGTATGGTGATTTTACTTGATAACAGTAGTAACTTTTTAATAATATCATTGTTGGCTAGTACTGGAACAATATAGGTTTCGTTTAGAAGCCTTCAAGCTGGGGAATATAGTGTGGTGATTATTGTGAATATGACTTACCGAAATTTGGATATTATGAAATCAAATATGTGGGGAATGATTTTTGAGTTTGGACTGCTCACTGCTTGAAATTTGGATATGTTTCTATGGATGTCACCTTCATATTTTATTATGGTGCTCTATTTATGGTTTACAGTTGTTTCACAACATCATAATGGTATGATTAGTGCAGATTTATCATTGTTGTGTTTTGATATCCATCCAAGCTTTTATGAAAGAGGAAAATTTGTTTGGAACTTCATGTGGTACTTCTTAGGAAATTATTGACACGTTCTCCCAATTAGTTGAGTCAGGTAATATATATTATGTATAATAGTATTAATTGTTATGATCTTCTTTTGAATTCTGCGTTAAGGGAGTTTGGCTTTCTTTTCTGATTATGGCATTTCTCATGTCAACTTTATTATCTTGTGAACATAATGGGCTTGCTAGAAGACAGTGCTTGAATTTCTGAGGAAGTTTAATGTGTGAATTATATATTTTTTTGGCTTTCTCCGAATCTCATTGCACCTTTTATCGGCAAATGATTTCAGTAATTGAAACACAGTTCTTTCTGTGCTATATGTTTAATCCTTACAAGATCACTGATGCACAATTGCTTCCATTTGGTTTGGGGAATAAGCCTTAAGGCGTTTCATTTTTAGATGATCCAATTTGTATTTGTCTTTTTGCTCTGGTTGAATTCCTGTATATTATTCTGAAGTCATTGAATGGAGTTTCTTTTCGGGAAAATTGCAACATCGGTCCCAAGCCACATGTCCTAAACCTTCAAGAAATTCGCACCGGAAGTCCATCTGAAAAAAAACGTCCAAATTACCATTAGTTGACCAAGAATAATAGACTTTGACAAAATCGAAAGGGCAAAATGGTAACTATACAGTTTTCTCATTAAATAAAAAAAGAAAAACAAAAAAACACCTCTTCCCAGGCAACACTGCTGGCATTTGTGCCAACGCCACCATTGTATCTGTGCTGGCACCACCCTGTGTTTTTTAATGAAATGGTCATTTTTTGGCAAAAAAAATAAGATTTTTTTTTTTTTTTCTTTTTAGCTATGTTAAAAAAAAAGGGCGTAAACCCATAGCGAAAAGAAAAAAAAAAAAAACAGAAAAAGGGAGAAAAAATCGTCTTAATTGTTAGCATTGTTAAAAAAGAAAAGAAAAAAATTCCCCACGGTGCACGGAGACAAGAACACCATATCTCCGTGCCTTTTTTTTTTTTTTTTTTTCCCTTCTTACTAAATATGTGTATATATACAAAATAATTTCACATCCATTAGCTTGTTAAGGACAAATTGAAGAGAGATCTTTATTCACAACCCGAATCAAAATAATAATAATAATAATAATATTTGTAGCGTATTTAATTTTAAACTTCTAATTTCAGACAAAACACAATTTAATGACAAAATGATGAAATTACATTAGGCCCCTGATCGGTAAACATTAAAATTTTCATTTTCATTCTTCTATTCATTTTCAACCACACATTTTTTAATAAAAAATAATATTTTTCATCACATCAATAACATTTCCTTATTTTTCAACTATATATTCTCCATCAATCTACTATTCTAAAATACATTTTTTCAAAATAATGTGGCTCAAACACACCCTAGATTGGTTAAAATGTGAAAATAAAATAGAAGATTTTTATTTATGATTTGTTTCATATATTTAATCTAAATGCTTGGGCAAAAGCAAATCTCTGTACTTCATTATAAAACCACTTCATTATAAAAGCACCAAATGTACAGAATTACAAAAATTCTGATTTCATTCACCAAACCTGAATCCACCCTACCTTAACAACCTTCGAAATTACATTAGATTTCTATATACAACAAATAACCTCTGCAACAACAATAAAGATGCTATATCCGATTACATTAGATTTCTATATACAACAAATAACCATTGCAACTATGCTATATCATGGACATGAATAAAAGTCGTAAAAAAATTTTACGCCAAGTTGAAGGAAATTAATCATGGATCTGTAGGAGTAAAAGAGAATATGGAATTGGAGGAAATCATAAGATGCGTGAATAAAATAAAATTGGAGGATCAATGCGAAAAACTTAAAAAATGAACGTATGCTCATTGAATATTGTTGCATCTATGCCAAGTCGAAGGAAATTAATCATGGATCTCTAGGAGTAAAAGAGAATTTGGAAATGGAGGAAATCATAAAATTGGAGGACGCGTGAATAAAATAAAATTGGAGGATCAACCAGCGAAAAACTTGGAAAATGAACAATGTTTGCTCATTGAGTACTGTTGTACCTACCGAAACTCGCCTTTTTATATAGTAGGGATACAAAACATTCCAACCACGAAAATGATATTACAAATGGTATTCATCATTGTGCTCAATAAACAACCAACATCAATCTTTTTGAAGTCCAAGCTTTATTCACAATTTTAGCGGCAGGCTCCTTTCAAGCATTTCTATGTTCTGCGATGACACAGATGGAAAATGTTAGGAAGAAGAAAATTTTAAACTGAACTGTATGTGGATGATCTTATCAAATGATATGTTGTTATTATGTCATATGCAGTTGTGTTAGAACTCTCATGGCTTCTTTCATTTGAAGACCTGAACAAAAGTATACTTATTCATGGAAAAATTTACAGAAAGCATATGTGAAATTCTGAGGAAGAGAGGAAATATGGTACATGTAGTACTCGTAATTCATTGTCTAGTTATTGTGTTGAAGTAATTTTGAAAATGAATTTGAAGGTTTCGTTGAAATTATCTGGCGTAGGTACTTACTCATAACAACTGTTCTCAACCTTTGAGAACATCAAGCAAACCGCAGTAGTTCATCCAAGAAGCTTGGACTCGTGGAGTTGCAGCAGCAAAATGGCTGCTAAATGTTTTGAGGGAGGGAGTAGTTAGTTGATGCAGCTTTCCTGAAAAACAGTAATTATATACTAAAATGAAACCATCAGTGCATGTCTGGTCTTGTTCTGATCAATCCTCTTTACTGAATATGCCATCAGTGGCTAACCGAATGAATTCAGTACCTGAATCATCCATGATCCTGCTGCTAACATATGCTGGTAGTGGCAAACTGGCATCATTTTCATCTGACGTTGGCAATTTGGTTCCCTCGGTTCCCATCCATGGTGATTCAATTAGAGCATCTGAAACCTGATCATTCTTTTGCTCAGATTCTTGATAAATTTGCATCTTTTCTAACGGAGGAAGCCCTAAAATTCATCAAAGCCTGTGGATCAGAGAAAAGCACCATTTTCTCAACTTCTTCTTCCACTTGAGCAATGTAAGATGAATCTGTTATATTCTTCACGAAGTCCCCTTGAGTGAATTCTTCCACAAAAACCTTGACAGCCGAAAGCCTGGTTTCGAGAACATAGTTGCCTTCCTCGGTTTCTTCATCTTGCTCAGGTTCAGAACTTATCTTTTCTACTTCAACCGCTTTTGATTTCCTCGAGGGATGTTCTCTACCTTAGAATTCCTGGACGACTCCATTGCCAATAATAATGGCTATCTTTTCACTCGGTTTTCTCTCTTTATTTCGATGCTAGTACAGATGATTAAGTTCTCTCTCCAAGTATTTGGAAAAAAAAAAAAAAATCTAATTTAAACGGTATAAGATCAAGGGCAGTCCCAGCATTGAAGTCCAGCCTTGATGGATGTTAATCGGTCAACGTCGACAATCAACGATCGTAAGGGTGATGTCGTTTATTAATATTTAATATATATCATTATGTTGACAATAATATCAAACTCAACAAGTGCCTTGATGGTAAGGATTCCAATAATCTTTAAGAATAGTCATGGATTCGACTCTCCTCTTCTCTCTCTATTGCCATTAATTTTGGTAAAAATTGTAAAATGGTAAAAATTGGAGAACTAAAAATATATGAATTGCAAATTAGGGAATCGAACCAGAAACATCTCATAAGAATTGTAAGTTCTAACCAACTCAACTGAAGGAGACATTTGTAAATGAAGTGAAATAACAGATATATAAACTAAAAAATTTATCTACTATAATGGGCGGATTCAACACGGGCGACTGCGGGGGCTCGTCGGATGCTGGGTCCGCCCCGTATAAGATTCGCCATATGAGTGGACAGAAGGATGAAAAGAAGGAAAGTGAGGTTAGTCCATTGAGTTTGAATATTAGGTGAGGAAACATTGTCACTTGGTCGCTTATTATCTTCTTCTTCTTTGATTTTTTTCCTTGTGCTCTGGTCCGTGATTTTTTCATGCTGCTTGCTTTCTAAAGTATGTTTGGGAGAGACTTCATTTCCAACCTCACATTCGGTGTGATTCGTACATTTTTTTATTTTTACTCTTTAACATCATTTTTCGAAAAATCTTTTTTCGCTTAAAAAGATCTCTCCCATACAAGCTAATTTGCATAAGATTTAATTGTTTCTGTTAGTCCCACACCACACCATGGAGACTAAAAGAATGACCAACAGGGTGAATTTATTACAAATTTAAGTGACAGGGATAGAGATTGCTCACAGTTTGAACACATTCGTTTTATCTTCTGTTTTCTTGCATTCAAGATTGGCGTTTGACCAACTGTAGCACTGTTTTTCCCATGTGTTCTGAATCAGATAATTTATCCTCTTCTTTCTCTGTGTTTGGTTTAATTTTGGAATGGTGAAACCTGTAGAGCTCTGTCTTCCTATCCTATGCATGATTTGACGGTTAAGTCTATGCATCATTCGACAATTTTAAATAAGAAAAAAAGTTCTAAAAGTGCTTCACTACGATCAAACGCTGCACGTCAAATATAAACCAAATGGTTAACTCATGAGCGGGATGAGTGGACCTAAGTCCAAACAAATTGAAGGTCGAGAATAAGAAGCCACACTCCTAATCCTACCCCTCTTTTCAAAAACAAACCTTAATAATTTTGTAACTTCGAAATATTTAAAACGTTACTCAATGTCTCAATCCAATGATGTGAATTTAATAGTTAAATCGTGTATATTAGAATCTCACATTGCTTGGGAAAATATAAATGATCCACTTAATAAGGTGAGAGCAACCCTCCCCTACTAAATCGGTTTTATTAGGTGGAGTTAAGCCCAATATTCCTAACATGGTATCAGAGCTAAGCCCAATTATGCAATATTGGGTGCCACCCAATATCAATTTGGTCACAGTTTTTTGGCATGGTCCACGCTGTGCGTGAGGGGGCGTATTAGAATCTCACATTGCTTGGGAAAATATAAATGATCCACTTAATAAGGTGAGAGCAACCCTCCCCTAATAAGCCGATTTTATTAGGTGGAGTTAAGCCCAATATTCCTAACAGTGTGTAAGGTTCTCTCTTTCATTTATGAATTTAAATTAAATGTTATGCATTGTAAATTTGTAATGACATATGCTAACAATATTCATGTCCAAAAGCCTCATTATTGTTTTAGTTCTTTGTTAGTCTTTTTAACTTCGACATCTTTTGAGTCGGGATCCCAACGCTAGGGCATACAAAAATGTGTGGTCAAAGATAGGTCAATTGTGACCCCTACACCTAATGAGCAAATAAGTTATTTGACTTGTCTTCTAATATAAATTCCGAAGCTTATAAGATAAGAGCTTATTTGCCAAACATGACTTTACTTGTGCGGTTTAGTTATAGGCTTATTTGCCAAACATGATTAATCGGTTTAAAATTGTTTTATAACTAGTTTTTTGTGTTTATGTCAATCCTCACGACGGTTGATGAGGAAAAAGAAAAATGGGACACACATTTCAAACTTGACCTACACTGACTCGAATTAGAGGTTGAATGCTAACTTAGAGATTGAACCAATGAATCAATTCCTCTCAAATATAATAAAATATATGTATTATTATAATAATTATCATTTACTAAATTAATCCTTTGGTTAATGGGTGTGGATTTAATAGTAGACTAATCTAAAAGAACGGCTCAAAGCAAATCGATGGTCGGGTAATGGGTTTTCCGGTTCAACCGCTGGGCGATCCGGGTTTTAAAAGACTGCTTTAACGTGACACCTGCAACTGCAAGCTCATCCAAAAGAGTAAAAAAACAGGGCATTTTAAAAGAATTTCAGTTTCAAGTTTTACCCTTTATCCTTACACTTATCCTTGACCTATTCTCTGCACAGCCTTCCTCTACCTCGTGATTCGTGTCCACCCCACGAACAAACAAAAACTCATCAGTTACAGATAGGGGCTGAGTATGAAGGAGAGACAAATGGCTTTTCGGCTAGCATTCTGTGGGAGAAAGTTCTTTTGAACCAACCAATACTACTGTAGTATTTCTATTGCATTATTTAGCTCTTGCATCTTTACTCTGTATTGAACAAACAGCTCTTTCAGATGATGGCTATGGCATTGCATGCTGCTGTACACGTTTTGGGCACATGGGTGTTCTTCCCAAATCCCAGAGGTAAAATTTACGAAATTAAGGGGTTTTTGTTTTTTGATTTACATTTTTAATGGCTTTTGTTTGGTGCAATGAATGATACATATTTAGTTCCATTTTCCTTTGTTAATCTGTTTTGGAAACATGAATTTTGCTATGGAAAGGCCAAAATCTCAAGTCAATTAGTTACCCATCTTTTATTTTATCAGGTCATTCATCGATTTCATTGTTTTGCGTATCATTTTCCTCGAATGGCTCATTTGTGTTTCTTTTTTATGATTCTGATTCTTGTCGAAATTCATTCTGGATGGAGAGAATGGTCTTTGAGTTTTGGCCAAAAGAAACATTAATAGCTCGGTAAATCATGAGAAATTACCTGTTTCTTGTGCTCGTGTAGTCATGGACCGATTCATGTTTCTTTTGGAAAACGTTGAAGAAATTCGAGACGTGGCTGCTAAACAATTGAAATATGAAACATTTTTTGTGAAAGAATAATTGAATATTTCTGTTGATAGAAGAAGTTAAAGATTGTGATGAAATGTCTCGTCAAAATTAAAGAAGAACATTTGCAAGATGGGAGAAAAATGACATTTTCATTTTCAGTTTTTTGAAATGGGAGATTTTGATGTTGAGGAATCATCAGTATTCTTCTCTCAAAATTTAGGGAGTTGATTGCTTGAGTTTTTAGCTAGAAACTCACCTATACAGGCTCAAATTATTTCAATGGATTTATCTTATTCGCCATGCCATTTTGAGTTATAATCTGGATCCCAGTAACATTCTTGACCCACATGCGATTCTTTACTACAATTACAACACTATTTCCTGAAAACATGGCGCCTAGCAAAGTACATTCAACACCATAAGGCATGAAGATGAGAAGAAAAAAAGACAATAAAAAGGTCGTCGTAACTCATGATTATTATTGCACGAAATTAGCTTGATTTTGGTTTAGTGGTTAGTTCATAATTAAGAGGGAAGCTGCTAATATTAATAACATATCTCACTCTCTCTGTAACATTACAACCTAGGTATGGGACAATGCAAAAGTCTTGCTGCTTTGTTACTCTTTCTTTACATCACGCTTGATTTAATCTCACTCTTTCTGTTCAGGCCTGGAAACGGCTGCAATGTTCAGCTCAGAGATTCGGATCTGTTCGAGTTTTGAAGATGAATGAATTAGCACTTTGCTAAAGCATGTAGATTGTTAAATATATAATTATTGTAGTCGGGAATGAAGCCATTGGTCCGCAAAGCAACATCTGTAACATATTGACGATTCCCATAATGGGATTGACGTGAAACTAAATCTTGATTTTGGAATTTTTGTGGATTCTGAAGATTCCATTTTTAATATTTTTGAAATTTGATGTCCATGAATTACTTTTGTGATTTCCATATTTTTCTCGCACCCATCATAGAGCATTGAGGTTTCGGTGCCTACTATAGTAAATGGATACTGGTGCTCGTAAGAGAGCCCTGGATAACTTTTCTGTTTGCGGTTAAGTCATCTTTTCTTCTAGTTTAGTGCCTGATCATCAATGTTCTTGTTAAAAGTTCAGCAAAATATGCAGTTGTTTTGATGAACAGTTTCATAGTGAATTGCTCACAATATGTGGAGAAAAGAATCTAATTATTTATTGCTGTATATAATAAGAGAATACATTTGTCATATTGGACTTGAATATTAGCAGGAGTGCATGCAGTTGAGCCTTTTTAACCGGACACTTTCAGCAAATTTTCCTCCCGTTCTCAGTACCAACAACTTGGAATCCAGAGATAAATATGAATCTTCCACTTCATACGATCTGATTTGAGGGTCTGTTTTTCTGTTTCCGAATCGAAGCAATGAATTTTGAGTTGGGAAGAATTCATATTGACAGATTAATCAACAGTTATTGTGAAACAAAATCAACCATTTCTTACAAATTTTCATAAAACAATGCATCTTCTATTTAACATTTTAGACAAGAATCAGAATTTTTACATGGAAGTGATAAAACTTTAAAATTTACAAAAAGGTTCCATTGCCGGGAATCGAACCCGGGTCTCCTGGGTGAAAGCCAGATATCCTAACCGCTGGACGACAATGGAATTGATGTCCACTTCCTAGTGAGTAAATTATTTATACATGAAAGCTGAAGAAACTGACATTTTGATATGTCCTATAATTCATTGTCCTTTATATTTCACTCCTCGTTTCTTTATTCTGTTGTCAATTCCTGAGTATTGTTACTGTCATCATATTACAAGCCATTTCTTCATGTCTGAGATTAATAAATACTGTTTCAAGCACATTTGGAAATCCCATTGACATATATTTTCCTTGGGAAATGCATCAAAGGAACTTCTATTAGTTCTTGAAGAAATGATCAATATTCTTTTTCTGCCCCGGAAATCTCAAATATTCAGTCACTTCTAGGAGCGTCATAGTTCTTCTGTATTTTTATGGACTATATGCCTCAAATTATCAACAAGGAATCAATAACAAAAAGATGCCTGTTTCATGTACCTTTGGTTTGCCAGTTATTCCAGGAAACAGAAACTCTTGAAATGACATTCCATTTCAAGCTTCAGGATTGTCCCCCTTCAAGCCCGCGTTGCTTTCATGTCCATGGGCTCAACATTCTGGAACTTCTTCTTGTCCTCAACTCTGAGCAAGTGAATGCTGCAGAACTTATATCCATGGATGCCTATGTGATAGTTTGAGCATCAAGTATCAGTCGAAACATCATTTTACCATTCTATTTTCTTTTTGATGTCAGTACTTTATTTTACTAAGTTGGGTGGACTGTGTTTATCAAGATAGCACGGTTCTTAGGAAACAGTTCCTGAAGTTTCTTAAGATCTTTACATGGTGTTTTAGTGCCATCTGAGGATCGTCATTTACAAAAACACCAGCTCATTATTTGATCTCTGCCGCTGCACAGCAGATTCAATCTTTTTCAGTTTTTACTTCTTCCCCACCCCCCAACTTCCATTGTATCATCACGTGAAGCCTGTGCTCTTCAAAATTCTGAACATCATTGCTAAATTATGGACGATTTCAAACAATGTTTACATTTTTGGTGCAGCATGTTATGGGCTCTTAAAGACGGTTGTGTTCATGTATGGTGGTGTCCTTCAAATAGTAGAACTGTAGAAGAGTCAGGTCTTGATGAAATGTGATCCCTTTTCTAATTTCATGAAGATGGACAGATTATCGCTCGAGGGAGATAAAATGACTGTGTACCGAGAAAATACATTAACTTTTTTGGATAGAATTCCGACTTCAAACACAATGACCACTGGAATATACATACTAAACTACCAAAGTATGTAATTATGAGTTGCATAAATATCCTATTTTTCCTATAGGCCATAGATAATTCTTGTTTCAAAATGAAAAGTTGAATTTTTGACTACATGTTCTCCCTATGTGTCTCTGACTCTCTCACCACTCTCCTCCGTTGTCGAGCATCTTTGTTAATGCAAGGAAAACATAGAATTTTGCACCATCTTTAGTTCTCAATGTTGTGATAATCGTCCTGATATTGAATTTGAAAGGGGTATTGTTCTGGTGATTAAAAAAATTACAAAATTTATAAAAATAAAAAATAAAAAAAAAAAGGCAAAAATAACTGAGATGAACCGAACGGCTATTTTTTATTAAGACATACCTGACCGGTTCTTAATTATACATTCAACTGGCTATCTGGTCTGTAATTATCAGCCTGTGAATTTAAAAATAAAAAAATTGCTCCATTACTCACCAAACTATGAACCATGTGTAATTTCATGCCCAACCTTTTTCGACTGAATATGTTTAACGCCTGTGGACACTGCAGCAACGACTTTTTGCTATACTCCCGCCTAAACCCCAAACCAAAACCCAAAACTGATGTATGGGAAGGGCATGCTCAAAACCTCTGTATACCCTTTCCCGCCACCCTCAATCCACCCATTCCTTCTCCACAACCGTCATCTCCGCCGCCTCACAAGATTTCATATCCCTATGCTCCAAAGGCCATCTCAAACAAGCCTTCACCACCTATTTCTCCCACATTTGGTCAGACCCACCTCTCTTCTCCCACCTCCTCAAAGAATGCATCGACCGCCACTCTTTCCCTCTTGCCCAACAGCTCCATTCCCTTATAATAACTGCCGGGTGTTCTCGGGACCGCTTCATTGCCAACCATTTAATGAGTGCTTATTCAAAATTGGGCCATTTGAAAAGAGCTGTAAAAGTGTTTGATAAAATGCCTAACAGAAATGTTATGTCCTTTAACATTTTGATTGGTGGGTATATACAGAGTGGGGAGTTGGATTATGCGATTGAGCTTTTTGAACAAATGATTGAGCGAAATGTGGCCACTTGGAATGCGATTATTACGGGGATGGTTCAGTTTGAGTTTAATGAGGAAGGGCTGAGTATGTTCTCGAGAATGCACTCTCTTGGATTTTTGCCTGATTACTATGCTCTAGGGAGTGCGTTGAGAGGCTGTGCCGGATTGAAGGATTTGAGTATGGGGAGTCAGATTCATGGGTATTCAGTGAGATCGGGGTTGGAGTTTGATTTGGTCGTTGGAAGTTCGTTGGCTCATATGTATATGAAGTGTGGTAGCTTGAGAGAAGGTGAGAGAGTGATTCAGTCTATGCCAGTTCATAACATTGTTGCTTTTAATACACTTATCGCTGGCAAATCGCAGAATGGGTGTTCAGAGGGTGCTTTGAATCAGTACAAGATAATGAAAATGGCTGGCTTTAGGCCGGATAAAATCACGTTGGTGAGCATTATCAGTTCATGTTCTGAGCTAGCAACACTCGGACAAGGCCTGCAGGTTCATGCTGAGGCGATAAAAGCTAGGGCCACGTTGGATATTTCAGTTGTTAGTTCATTAGTTAGCATGTATTCACGGTGTGGGTGTTTAGACGATGCTGTGAAAGTTTTTGACCAGAGGGACGGAGCTGAAAATGATCTTGTTTTGTGGAGTTCAATGATTTCTGCTTATGGGTTTCATGGGAAAGGAAAGGAGGCCGTTGAAGTGTTTAACAGGATGGAGCATGAAGGATTGAAACCAAATGAAGTTACTTTCTTGAGTTTGCTCTATGCTTGTAGTCATTGCGGATTGAAAGATAAAGGGCTTCAATATTTTGACTTGATGGTGAAGAAGTATGGCTTGGAGCCTGGGTTAGAACACTACACCTGTGTGGTTGATCTCCTTGGTAGAGCAGGCTGTTTGGCAGAGGCAGAAAGTCTGATCAGATCCATGCCTGTAAAGCCTGATACTGTTACATGGAAAACTTTACTATCAGCTTGTAAAATCCATAAGAATGCAGACCTGTCTAGAAAAATTACTGAGGAAATTCTTAAAATGGATCCTCAAGATTCAGCTTCTTATGTGCTGCTTTCAAATATCCAAGCTTCTGCTAAAAGGTGGCATGATGTTTCGGAGGTGAGGAAAGCAATGAGGGAAAGGATGGTCAAGAAAGAGCCCGGGATAAGCTGGTTTGAGCTGAAGAATGAAATTCACCATTTTGTTATGGGTGATAAATCTCATCCTCAGTGTGAAAAGATCCACTTGTATTTGAAAGAATTGACGGACGAACTGAAGTTTCATGGTTATGTGCCCGATTTAGGTGCTGTTTTGCATGACATGGATGTAGAGGAAAAGGAGTATAACTTAGCACATCACAGTGAAAAACTGGCTATTGCTTTTGCTCTGATGAATGCACCGCAGGGTGTTCCAATTAGGATAATGAAGAATTTGCGGGTCTGTGGTGATTGTCATGTTGTTATGAAGTACATCTCCAAGGTTAAACACAGAGAAATTATTTTACGGGATGCTAGTAGGTTTCACCATTTCAAAAATGGACAATGTTCTTGTGGGGATTACTGGTGAGGTGAGTATCTCTGTTTTAAAGTAGATGGTACTAATTATATACACCTTACGTATAAGCTGTAGTGATGAATCATCACAAGAGGGGATAACAAATTCAATTGATGTCATACTTCAAATTTCTTTCTGATTTTCCAATTATTACTGACAGTTTTATGATAGCTTTTCTTTTCCTTCTTTTTGCTCAGTTTTAAACAGGACAGATATCTCTATCAAACATTCAATATATGTTATGCCAATAGAGCTCGTGTTTTCCACCCATGTACAAAGTTGCATGATAGCCATGCCAGTTCAGCGTGTAATGTAAAAAGTCGTGCATTTATACGGCATCCACTTTATTTTCACATTGCATATACTGGTCATGAGTTGGAAAGCAACCTTTTAGTGGCACTAAAAGAAGGTTTGGCCCATGACAATTTGCCATACTGCTCTTGTTACCTTAAATAATCTAATATGATGGCACTAAATAGATAAATTGCCTTCTCATTATGCTTTTTCAGAAATATTCCAGTCGAATTGATTATTAGAACGTGAAAGCAAGAACTGAGATTTATGGTTGCTCGCCCTTTCATGATCATGAGAGGAGGAGAACCACAGGTCCACAGTACTGGACGATAACTGAAACCAGGGGCCTGCTTCATAATGTTCCTTATTCTCCCTTCCTTTCCAACTTCTGTTTTCCTCAGCTGCTGGTGCCTGGGTTTAAATTCTACTTTAAATCAACCATATCCTCAAAGTGGCAACAATGATGCAGACAATATTATTATTGCAGGAAATAATGCAACCCTAATAGCAGTGCTTTCAAGATAAAAATGTTGGTTTTGTTTGTCGACTTTAGTGTAGATAGCTGAGTATTACTTGTTTTCAGTCATCATTGGTCAGGTAATCACACTGTACTTTAGTCATTAAACGTATATATTTAATCCAAGAGAACGCGATGTTACAGCTGAAGAGAGAAGGTTTGGTGCTATGATATACTCCTGCCAACGTAGTTGCCCAATCACTATTTTGAATCCATTCGAGCAACTCGGCTTTGAATCTAGTCTGTCTTGAACTTCATTGTCCTGTTGGTCTACTTTCAATCAACACTAGCTATTGAGTAAATGTTACTTGTTTAAATGTATTGGATATGGGGCTGCATTGCCAAATATCGAGAATGTATAGCAATGTAAACAGGCCTGCCTTGGAACTGCTCGGTGTTGCAGTCTTTTTCAGATTCCTGAGCCGGTCTTTTTGCCTGGTCACTGCCCACAGGGGACGAGGCCTTCCTCTCCAGTCACAGGCCTCTCAATCTCTTACTTAAATGAAGGCTTAGAACCCTATACGTATACAAGTACAACAAGGCGCTTGATGTTACGACCGCAAAACCTTCCAAGTCCAACATCGGGCATTGCAAAGGTAATAACTTCTGTACCTTTGGCATTTTAACTATTGTAACTCTCATTTAGTGCTTGTGGAAAACAGAAATTGGCGATTGCATAGGCTATATCCAGCAACTGTCACGAGTAGCTGAAGCATCAGTTTGAAGGTAAAAGGGGCTTTGCTTGGACTCGATGATATGAACATTTTTGGAGTCGTCAATTTGAAGCTTTTAGCTATGGAGCACATGCTCAAGAAGCATCCAAGTTGGCAAGGACTGGTGTTATTATGACAGAATCTTATAAATATGATATTATTAGTCTAAACAAACTCACTCAGGAAGACACTACTACTGTAATATTTTGAATTTTTCTATAAGAAATTGGATTTAATAATATCTTTTATAGGAGGGGAAAACTCATTATTTTAAGTACTCCGCCCATTTTCTCCTGTTCACATGGAACACGAACTTGATTGATATACTGAACTGTGCATGATTAAAGAACCAATTTACGAGTTGATTCTGCACATTTTTAGTTCTTTGGTCATTTCAAGTACCTTTGTTTCCTATGTAACAACATAAGAAAATTTCAAGCAATTGTAATTAGAGTATCCATCCACCAATTCCAACAGTTACAATTTTACATGTCCCAAAACAATGTCGCCCTTCTTGATTCCAGCAAGAGTAATACTAAGTTGTTAATATTGTCACTGCAATGACTCGGGCTAGAGCACCCAGCCATAAATGGCACTGGAATCTTAAGCTAAAATGGATGAGTTCCTGTTTCTTACTTTCATTTTGTCCCGGTTCACACAAACTATCGCAATTAACAAGACCGATACAAAGTCTATTCAGATGGGGTTAAAGAATGAAAAAATGAGAGATAACAAGGAAGAAAAGAGAAAGCAGGAGTCTTCATTCCCTCGAACCTATATTCTAACACCCCATGTAAGCATATATATTCCATCGTCCCATTTCAACAAAGAATGAAATAAATCCAAAGAAAACAAAGAAAACCGACTACATTTTTAGACGGAGATATCAGATTCGTTGTCAGATGAGACTGGAGAATCAGAAGCTTCAGCAATAGATTCAAGCATGCTTACCACCTCAGATGTATCGTCCAAATAATATTTGGCTTTGCTGGGTTTCTGCCCTACTGTACAAGCAAATACTTCGGTGTTGTAAGGAAGGGTATGTCTTGACACTGCAGAACCAATTATTTCAAACATATCCTCATCAGATCTGTCATCACCAATACACAGCACGAACTCAGCCTGTTTCCCCTTCTCAGCCATTGATGAGAAGATTTTTTCTGCAACTATTCCTTTGCTAACACCCTGGAAGGAAATAAGAAATGACAGACTTCATTTTATTAATGGAGTTTCAAGGCGATCAAAATCAACATTTGTATAGAATATGACCAACAAAAAAACTAACTAAAACCCACGGTAAAACTAAAAATTAGAAAAGGAAAAAGCTTCTAATTGTAGAGACTTCGAAAATTAATACCTCATAAGAATTCCAATCAAAAGTGAAAGAAGTGCAAAACTAATTTTAAGTGATAAAAGTTTGTCCAAAAAAAATAGTTGGCTAACAAAATGAAATTGCAACCATCTTAGGAACACATGAAGCAAACAGTTCATGATATGGGGCAGTATCAAGCACAAGAGATAGAATATATGCGAACTACAGCAGTAGAAATATATAGCTGACATGCAAATAGAGATTATAAAACATGCCTGAGGCTTGACTTCTACAATGAATTGCCCGCTCTTCACTGAAACAGGTTCATTTGCTAAAACGCTCTCTAGATGGTCCAAAATCTCTTTTGCCTGAGCAAAACCAAACCCGAGATCTGCATCCTGATAATGCCAGACTAGAGCACTTTCCTTTTGTTCTATTTCAGAACCATCGGTAGCCTCAGTATATGATTTCATAACAGGTTCAGCGAGCTGCATCCATCCAAATTCAGGACTCTGGCCATAGGTTTCCCAATCTTCATGTTGTGGCCACCTGTGAAATTCTATGATTATAATCCAGCAAACATTTACAACGCAAATCAAAGAGAGAGGGGGGAGGGTGGTGGGAATTTATGATAGAGGCCTAGTCAAGGGGCCAAAGTTACTAAATGCCTTGAACATTTTAAGTGCAAAAGGCCTCTTATATTTTAAAAAGTCTAAAATACTCTTCTATTTTGTGGGGTTCAACAGACTTCATATAGAGGAGGTCTGTCCATGAGATCTGTTAAACAGACTGCAGTATGTTAAAGAAGTCGGTTTAACAGGATGTAGTGTGTTAATGACGGATTGTCAGCCTCAATGGGAAAAGAAAATGGAACACCTAACAACGCATCTTTACAAACCAAGAACTACGAGATCACCCCTTTCATGATGGGGTGTTGGAAAATTATTGGTTGGCATAGCTTGTGCTGAGCTGAAGTCCAAGGGACTTAATAGAGTAAAATCAAAAGGTGCTAACTAGTACTTACTACAAGGCTACAAGGGGTGGGGTAACTAGTTCAAACCAAATATCCAACAGATGCTTTCCTCAATGGCTACTTGCTTGCTTTTTTCCGCTCTTCTCGCGTTGTTATCTCGCTTCGCTCGTATGATTTATAATATAAATAAAAATGAAGTTGAAACAAATAAAATAAAATATGAATCCGAAAAAGGAAAATTTCTAACCACGAAAAATGTATTTTTAAAATTTTCTTAATTGTGTGGAGAAGATCAATGATTTTGTAGAGTTTTGGATGACTTCCAAATGGCGGAGAGAGAAGAAAGAAGTCTTGGGTGAGTTTAATTTTGAATTTCAAATGATTGGAGAAGACAATGTTAATTGTTATGTAGAATTCTCATCTTAAAATTCAAATTCCTGCTCAAAATATCAAAGTTGAAAATAAAATATTTCATATTTATTCTGTCTTATCTTAAGACAAAATTTGGTCTAGCATAAATTAGATGGGTCATCCGGCCATTTATCCATATTTCCTGAAAAAAGATAACAAGAAGAACAATTTATCCATATTTTCTTTTAAAAAATATAATAACAAGAACAAAAATAACCCCAAAAATAAAGAGCAAAGCCATTCCCACAATTGATTAGATTTTTCATTAAAAATGTGAGATTTAGAAATACAAGAAAAACAACATCCGGAGTAGCAAAAATTATAGGAACGTCTACATTGAGCAGCTCCATTATGATTAAAAAAACATAGCCCCCACCTCAAAATGAGCCTTATAAACCCACCAGCAGTATATACTTAGGATTGTATCACCGTCAGGAATGATCTACTAAGCATCAGTGCTTAACCGGTCATGTAAATCAATTGGTAGATAAATTTATGGTTGGCCTCAATACATCAGGAATATGTCCGGTGGGTCCTATGCTGTTCGTATTCTTTGTAATTCAAACACACAAGGAACATCAAGGACATGCAAAACTCCGTTTTGAAATTTTGTATATAAAATTGGCCAAATAATTAGTTTAATCCAAAAGTTATCTTAATTCAACAGATAGACACTCCTCCATTCCAAATTTCAACGGCTACAGGTTCTACTTTTTTGAACCACCACCACATGTCAGCGTGCCATTTTTGTCACGTGTGTCTTTCTTTATACGGAAATTACTGAACCAACATTGAGATGGAGTAAACAATAATTGTTAAGACTGATGAGCGGGGAAGGGTAAAGAAACATACCTCAAAAAGTAGCCATGTTCTGCGGCAAGTCCCAGCTTCTTGCAAGGTGAAAACCACCTGTTTAAGCTTTCCCTCCCTCTTCCACTCACCATAAAAACAGTATTATTTGGATCCCCACAAAGTCTGTTCAAGATAGAGATAATTTGTGAACTTGGAGTCTTAATAATAGAAGTTGGAGGCATCAATGTGCCATCATAATCCAACAATATTGCCCTGCTTTTAGCCCTACAGTAAGCTGCCACAATATCATCTATCGATAGCTTTCTAAAGTTACGATCTAAAGCCACTACTCGGAACCCAAAGCCTAGACCAATCCCCCAGCATCTTTTACTGAAATGGTCCGCACAAGTTCTGTCCATATCTTGCAAGAAGCTCCTTGACCAAAAAGCTACGTCATGGGTTCTAAGATAACGATAATGCTTCTCGTGCCGCAACTCTTTCTCTGATTCAGCCATTGATATCGCCTCATTCATTGCCTCAGCTGTTGTCTCAAAATTCCACGGATTAACACGAATTGCACCGCTTAGGGAAGGAGAACACCCAATAAATTCAGATACAACTAGCATGCTCTTCTTGGGTCCACTCAGATTTGAACCAGGTTCTGCACCTGATGCTCCTTGTCTGCAGACAGTGTATTCATAAGGAGTCAGATTCATCCCATCCCTAACTGCTGTAACCACAACACATTCAGCAATACTGAAATATGCCATTCTTTCACTTAGTGATACAGGCCTATGAATAAAAACTATAGGCTCATATCCAGGCTTCCCAAATTCCTTATTGATTCTCTGCCAGCTCTCCTCTATTTCAGCTTTTATTTCCTCCAAATGTATTCCTTTCCCCCTAGCAGGATTGCAAATCTGCACCAGGACGACCCTTCCTTGCCAATTTGGATGCTGCTTGAGCATGTGCTCCATAGCTAAAAGCTTCAAATTGATACCTTTAAAAATGTCCATGTCATCAACTCCAAGTAAAACCGTTTTACCTTCAAACTGTTGCTTCAGCTCCTCGAACTTCTGCTCTTTATCTGCAAGTTTCATTGCTGATTCAATATGGCCCATATGTATCCCAACAGGCATAATCTTTATTCCAACTGTCCTTCCATAGTAATCTAGTCCTATATAACCCCTTTTCGATTGATATTCCAAGCCCAACATCCGACTGCAACAGGATAGGAAATGCCGAGCATAATCAAAGGTATGAAAGCCAATAAGGTCAGAGTTGAGTAGGGCCTTAAGGATTTCTTCTCTAACAGGAAGTGTCCTGTATATCTCAGATGAAGGAAACGGACTGTGAAGAAAAAAACCCATTCTCAATCGAACAAACCGCCTCCTCAAAAATGTGGGGAGCACCATCAAATGATAATCGTGAATCCAAACAAAATCATCCTCAGGATTTAGCACCTCAACCACTTTCTGAGAAAACAGCCTATTTACGGACACATAGGCTTCCCACATTGATCGATCAAACCGACTTCCATGATTAGCTGAAAACGGCAACATGTAATGGAAAAGTGGCCACAACTGCTTCTTGCAAAACCCATCGTAATATTTTCCCAGAAGATTAGGTGGAAGAAAAGCAGGGACGCACTTGAATTTTTCCAAAATATAATTGGCTACATCATCCTGTTCAATTGGATCAACATCGACAGGTAATGACCCAACGTACAGCACCTCCATGTCTTCCGGAAAGCCATCCTTAACCCGCAAAAGCAAGGAATCCTCATTCCAGCTAAAATTCCACCCTTTATTGTCTGGCCTTCGTTTTGCTTTCAAAGGCAAAAGGTTTGCGACAATAATCATTCTTTCACCAGCAACTGAAGATGGGTTTTCTGATGTAACACTATTAGTCTGATCATCATCTAGCTCGAGTATACTCCCAGGGACTGTCATTACCCTAGGGAATCGCTTTCGCTCCTTCTCCTTGCCCATTACAGGGAAATTCCCAGACGCCAAATCCAGAAGATTGGTATAAGATCTTGACATCATTTTGCCAAAATTTCTCTTTTATTCCTCCTCCCAAAACTAATAAACACTCCCTCAAATCTTAACACGAAACCCCAAAACCCAGAATTTTCTTGTTATCTTCAAATGGGAATTGTTCGAATGATCTGCATCATAGGAAAAACCATGTTTTCACATTAGGCAACCATAAATCAATAGCCAAACCTAAACATCACATAAGATCAAAAAATCCCGAATTGAAGTTCATGAAATCGGTGAAAATAAAATAAATCAAAATTTGTATTATTCAAACAGAAACACGGGCACAGTAACTCCCTAGCCGATAAGAACATACGATGGTCCAAAAAGAATCCCACTTGCAAAAAATCCCAGCATCACATAATTCCAATCGAAATTATATCCCAGAAATTGAAAACTGAAACTGACCTCTGAGATTGAACTAAGTGACAATCATGACCCCTTTGTGTAAAAGACTCGATCTTGAGAGTGAATTTGGGATGGGATTCTAGGGTTTCACACAAGCAAATAAAAAAAAGAAATGCAATATGTAATGAATTAGTAATGGATATGAATATTCGAAGAAGAATTCATAAATGTATTATTTTTATTTGGCGAGTCTGATAGAATAATAGCAGCATGTAAAACAAAACGTGCCAACAAATAAAAGAATCTCTAAACTTACCTCTATGTTCTGGCTCTCGACCTCTGTCACCATCACATCCCAATTATATATGAGAAATTTCAAGGTGATGCTGTTACGGATCAATTAATACTACGACTCGATCGAAACTGGCATTGGACATATAATAATAGACTGCAGTTGTTCGCAAAGTCAATATTTTCACCATATCTTTAAGAGCAATTAATGACTTGGCTACAGGTTTTTCTCACACACAAAATTCAGAAATTTAAATGAGTACGGACGGATCTAGCGGCCATCGAGCAATCGCCCAAAATACAAAATAAAAAATTCAATGGAATCAGGCATGGAAGACCGCAAGAACTCGTCGAGTTTTGACTTCTCATACTGGCTCCGCCTCCGCTCACAAACATATTATCATAAAGTGTTATCATCCGCACACTAAACACATGACAATTAAATATTATTATTATTTTTTTTATTATTTTTTTTTTAAGGCGAATAGGGGGTTTGACACTTTGTAATAGGTTATAGTTGTTCTCATCATCATTTACGCGATAAATTAATATGATTTGGCCACAAGTGTTCTTGTATATTCATTAGCGTCACATCTCCCACGCAAATTATGTACTAGAAATTTTGACAATTTTTTTGTTTATGCTATCAAAATTTAATGTTATTGTTACAATCAATAAACATGATTTGCATTTATCGTCAGCATCATCCCTCTTCTCTATACATTAAAGATTTTTGCACTTCGGTGGTATAAAATTCTTCGTGTAATTAATTTGTCGTAATTTTTTATGATCTACAAGTGACTTGATTGAAAAATTGCTCTATTGTAATTATGTACGTACGATATTTTATTATAAAATTTATATTTATGTGATTGAGTCTTTGGGCGTTTGTAATAATACTCTTAAGAGTTCCATTTTTATGATGAAAATGCATTTTGGAATATTAATTTAATAGTGAATGCGTGATTAAAAAATAAGGAAAATTTTTGAATTTGCGTTTAATATTATTTTATTAAAAAATGTGATTGAAAATAAGAGATAAAAATATATTTTAAAAATAATGGGATCAAACAAATGCCTAATTATAATTTATTTTTCTCTCTCTTCTTATCAACCAATCGCATATTTTTCAATAAAATAATATAACGTAAATTAAAAAAAAAATTCCATCATTTTTAATCACACATTTTTTAAAACATTATAATATTATAACGTGAAATCATGGGCCAAAAACGGGCGCTTAATCTACCCAAGATTTTGGTGTCTGTGGGCATGGGTGAGATTATCATTGCCCCTAAAAGAAAGAGGATAAGGTTTTGAACAAGCAGCCGACTTGGAATAGATCCAGCTGGCAAGAACCACGCGCCTGGCACGTTACACTTACAGGTGTGAACTCTTCGTACACGTACAAATAAAGCGCGTCTACTCTCCTCGATACCGGGATGTACGGACCTGGTCCAAATGAACGTGGACATGGCTGCCAGTTGGGCCTGTCGGCCTACTTTTAGCCTACGGCCCACCTTACCGCGTTAACTTTTTGTAATGGGACGTGTTTGAGTCATATTATTTTGGGATAGTAGATTGATGGAGAATGTGTGATTGAAAATGAAGGAAAAGTTATTGATATGATAGAAAATATTATTTTATTAAAAAATATGTAGTTAAAAATGAGTAAAAGAATGAAAATGAAAATTTTAATATGTACCAAACATGGATATGATTTTTAATTAAAATAAATTATTTAATAAAAAAACTTCCATCAAAATATCTTTTCATATGTTCCCACTTGTTACTCAAAAGCAAATTCTTGCTGATTATTTAGTTTGTAGTGATTCAATGAAATATGTGAAAATAATAAATAATAGTTATGAACGTATAATTGAAACCAGTGTTTGATTTAACTAAATTTATAAATTATATAAGTGGAAATTACAGAATTTCAGGTGTTTGAAAATTAAAGTTCAAAAATTAGGGACCAAATTTTATTATTCAAAAGTCAGGTACTATATAAAATCATAACCCTAATTTTATCACTCTTTCACCTCTCTCGCGTTCCTCCACCCTTTCTCTGTATCTCTACCGCCGCCACCCGTCGCCGCTCCTCCTCCTCCCTTCTTCCTCCCCCTCCCCACTGCAGCTTCTCCCTCCCCTTCCCACTGCAGCAGCGTCGCGACACAATCGAGTCGGACGGAATTTTCGTCAGGTCAGTTTGGGTGGTGGTGATTCTGTAGGTTTAGATGGTGTTTTATGTGGTGGTCGTCGTGATGGTGTTTGTATGGTGGATCTGTGGTTTGGGGAGGGTTTGGATGGGTTTTTGTGTGTGGTGGTGGTGTGTTTGTGAGGTGGTGTGTGGTGTTGCATCTAGTGTTTCTGTTGTGGTGCATTTGTGTGGTGGTGGTGGTGGTCGGGGAGGGGAGGAGGCGGCGACAGTGGTGGCAGTGTTGTCATCGACGGGGTGGAGATGGTGGCGGGTTTGTTGGTACTGTTGTGGCGACGACATGGTGAGTGTGGTCGAAAGTGGCCATAGTGGTAGCGGCTGTAATCTGTGACCAATTATTCAACTGTGACCTAAAAATTAATAATATGTGACTCAAAAATAATATGTGATCAATTAATTTAGAAATAATCTGTGACTAACAATTTTTTTGATCTGTGACTTCAAAATAATTTGTGACCCAAAAATTTGACGATATGTGACCAAAAAATAAATCTGTAACTTATAATTATAAATCTGTGACCAATAATGACTTTATTATCTTTATTTAATAAATATTTTTAATTAATTAAATTCATACCTGATTTTTGAATTTTCAAACTATTTACCTTACTTTTGAATTGAGGTAAAGAATACACCTTATATATGAATTTTTCCCATTATATAATGAGACGGTAAATTTGGGCTCAATAATTTAATGAATTATTTATTGAATTAAAATTCTAGTCATTGAATCACATGTTGATTAAACAAATTAAAGCAAGTATGCTGAGTCCCCGTTTGGTCGCACAAAAATTATAATTTATTTTTTTCTCTTTTATTATCAATCATACATTTTTTCAATAAAATAATATTACACATAATTCAAAAATATATATTTTTTAACCACATAATTAAAAAAAAGTATATCAACCATTAAAATTTCGAATAATGGTGGCCAAACTAGGGCTATGTAAGCCTAAACGCTCCATCTTTAACTACGAAGTCAGCTAAAAAAATAACAAAATAAATAAATACTTGCCAAGCGTCTTCACAAGTCAATCCATTTGAATTGTCCCAATCTTTTCAGAATTTCTAATAAGAGCCTGTTTGTTTGCTATTTTCACCTCATTTTAGAAGAAATGTTACCGTTTATTGGCTCCACTTAATCCTTTTTTTTTTTTTTTTTTTTTACTTTTTACTTTTTTTTACTTTTATCTCACAACTTTCATTTTGTAACAACTATATTTCTTTCTATATATAAAAAGTGCATATTAAACGGAATATGTTGGTTTAACGGAAAAACTAACGGAATTTCTTGATTTAACGGAAAAACTAACGGAATTTTTTTAATTGAAAAATCTTTTAACTCCATAATTGGGCTTCAAAATTTACAATTCTAAAGCTCATGTAGAAGTATTGGATGTCATGCTCATTTTATAGATAGACTTCTATCCAAAGGTTTCATAAACTTTCAATGTGGGATTGTGCATTTTATATATGTTACTCCAATAGTTTTATAAATTTTCAATGTGGGATAGTGGCCAAAAAAAAATGTTAAAATGCTCATCAAAATCATTTTAAAATGTATGTCTAATTGACTAATTTGATTTTGAATTACAACTAATTAAATTGTAATATTCACTTTCATTCTTTCATTATTTAATTTTCAAATTTAATTTAAATTGCACTTGATTATTAATGTATTAATGTTAGATATTATTTTTTATAAGTTTAAAATATTTTAATTTAACAAAGTAAACTATTTTAACATATTTATTTTTAATTTTTAGTGTTGAGACTAATTGTAGGATATATAATGAATCTAATTAGTAAAGATATATTTACTTTGAATTATTTTTATGTATTTATTGCATTCGGTTCGACCGCAGTTGAATTTCCACAAACTTCATGTCGGAATCATTCTCGATTGTGAATCAAAATCCTTCATCTCCATTTTCAGATATCGGAATTATCAAATTCGCAGACTTTTCGTATAAATCATATGATTAATGCTCATGTTTAGTTCCTTAATTAATAAAAAAAATTAAAATTCTCCTAACACTATTTAGCAATAATATAGTATTATATTAAATGTTTAGTAAGTATTATTTTTAAATATTAGATGATTTTATGATATAGTAAAAAATCTATTTTTTTATAATATAGAAAAAAACTATTTTTTAAAATAAAAATATATTTAATGTCTTAAAAATAATTAAAATAATATTAAAAATACGAAACGTATTATGACGCTTATTCTTCGTATTGACACGCCTAAACTTGTGATTCTTGATTCTCAACATCGACGTCTCGCAACGCATTACGTCTTTTAGAACATTATTAATAAATGAATGAAAAATGCAAAAAGTTTTATACTACTACATTTTAGTCACTAGGAAAAAATGAAACTAAAAAAAATAAAATGGATGTGGAGATTATCAATTTAAAAATGCTAATAATTTATTTGGTAACGTACATTGAACTCAATGAAGAAAAAATATTTATTTATTTAGTTTTATATTATAATGTTATCTATTATTTTATTATGTATAAAAAGTTCATGATTAAATACAAAATTTAATATAATATAATAGTACGAAACACAAACTTATACATTTTAATTTAGAATTTAACACTATTTAAATTAAAATTAATATATCACAATGTGTAATTATTTATCAATTACATAAACATTACATCATTAATTATTTAATGAACCAAAAAAATTATATATAAACCTAGTCTTCTAATAATGAGCAAAAAATGGTGCCCAAATGTCCTTTTAAGTGTTCATAATACCAACTTTAGCCCCAAACCTTCTAAAGGATCTCATTCTGGTCGGAGAGATATAAGCGCGCGGACAAAACGGCCATTTTGAGTCCGACGGCTATAGATGGAAATAGATCATGGATCTGTTAATCTTAGAAGTCAGAAGATTTTATCGTTTGGGCTTAAAAATATTTAGCCCTTTGTGGACTGGTCCATTATTAATAATGGGAGCCCAACTGAACAACACTTTAAATTGGGTCTTGTGTGCAGCTCCAATCAAACAAGAACGAGACAAATGTTTAGCACAATTAAAACTAGGTAAAAATTCATGGGTCATGAATTATCATTCACGAAATAAAAAATCAGACATCAATGTTTAAATTTACAAAACTCAAGTTTTTTCATGAATTAATTAATTATATTTTATAATTAATCTATTAAATTAAATATTTAATTGTAATATAATATAATTGACTCACCCACCCCAATCCTCCCCACCTCCACCACCCCTATTACTCCGGCGACTACTCTGATCTCCTTAATTTCGACGACTATTTCAATGACCATTTCGCTGCCGCTTAATTCCGGTAACTACTCTGATTCCGATGTCACGGATATCTTATTAAGTAGTTAAAAACTTAATTTTCAGTCACAACTTATTAAATTAATTGGTCACAAATTATTTCGAGATTACATATCAAAAAATTGAGTCATTCACAATTGACTTCATTGGTCACCGATAAAAAAATTACAGGTCAGATTTTTTTTAATGGATGTCACAGAAAAAATTATTGTCATTTTCAATCACAGATTAACGAATTTTAAGGTCACAGACCCAATTCCAATACACCACCAATACTTGGTCACATGTCACAGATCGACCAAACAGTTGGTCACAGACACATCGTCTCATACCTACCGCCACAACAACACAACACAGCATCACCACTATAAAACGAGATATGAACCTATGAACCTATCACACACTCCACCCTGGTCAAAAACCACAAACCCACGTCGCCAATACCACCGCACCGCATCGCATCGCATCCACATCACACACCCACCACCACCGCAGCATCCAATCACAACTATCAACACCACCACCCACCAGATCTAAACTTACCACACACCACATCTGCAGTCAAACACCACTACAACCAGCATCAACACCACCACTGCACCCCGACGCAACACCATCACCACAACTCCGCTCCACCGACCGCCGTTCACTGCACACACACCCACAGTACGTACACACACACACCCGCTGTTCACTGAAGGAACCCACAGCACACGCATACCCGCCGTTCATTGAGAACCCACAGTACACGAACGCACCTGCCGGCAGTAGCAGCGTTGTGCGACGTTGGTTTGAACGGAGAAGCACTAGCATCGTCTTGACGCTGCTTCGTTCAAAGCAGCGTCCGACGACGCTGCTGCTGCCGACAGTCGCAGAGAGAGAAGGGGGAGGGAGAGAAGAGAAGAGACGGAAGAGAGAGGGGGAGAAATGATTAGAGTTTGGGAAATGAAATTTAAATTTGGTGAGGTAGGTAGTATGGTGGGTATATAGATTAATCTAATTTAAAATATTATTATTAATATTAATTGTGAAATTAAATACATGATTTTTGATTAAATAAAGACAACCTGATTTTTTAAAATGTCAAACTTAATGTCTGATTTTATGTAATTACCACTTAAAACTACATGTAGGGTTGAACATTTTATCCGTCAAACCGTAATTTTGTGTTTTGGTAGGTCGATTTTCAGGTTGGCTTGGACCCCACCCGTAAATCTTGTTTTGGTATTCATTTTTTTTGGAAAAAAGACTTTCAAGGGTATTTTACTGATCCGAACCAAATCAGATCGGTTAGGGTCGATTTTTAACTAATGTCGATTCGATTCAACTTGGGATTTCAGGTTGGTTTGGCGGTTGTGTTGGTTCCGATCAACCTCAATTACAAGGAAAGCTAAAAAGAATTTAGAAAGTGATTATAATTTGAATTAATTTAATTTAGACTAAAGTTTTAGTAGGAGTAGATTGTTGTAAGTTGTAACCATCCAAAGCATACCATTTGATTTGAAAATGGTAGCTTATCCTGCAGAAAAACTTGACCCACTGCACTGGCAATCCGACATGTTAGTAATTTGATTGAACTACACCCAACTACCTACTTCTACTAAAAACTTATGACTTTCACCTATTACAATATGACAAAGAAAACGTACATTTATCGTCCATTGAAATTTCGTAAGTCGATAATTATAGAGCAATTATATAAGGACGTGTCTCTCTTTCTTACCTTCGCTTTGTTCTGTACTATATAATGACGGAATTTTGTATAAACTATTGTCGGTGGAGAGATAATTCGATGTTATCCTTTTGTAGCATTCCAATTTGCATATTCATCACGTGCATTGATTAAGATAAAGAGTCATTCTCATTCTATACCTAAATTTTATTATTATTATTTTAAAATTGTTACATACAGAAAAGAAAACAGATGATGAAAAGAATGAAATTTTTAGCATATTGTGGTGCGCTTTCTATTTATTATTGATATTCACGTTTGAAACTATCACATTGGAAGTCAATTCATCAACATATTTATCCTGTGCCGCCGCAGCACGGTGTCTCTGTACTGCAACGCCGCAAAAACACTGATGACTCCGGCAAATCCCCCAAATCACCAAACAAAAACTCATCCTCTTCTCCAATTGGCATGAACACTTCCAAGTCAGCTTGGGCCAACGTGGTACTCAAAAGAACAGGACTATCGAGTACAGTGCACCCAACATCGGCCAACCAGCCAAATTCGCCCGCGAGCTCGATGAAGCCATTGTTTTCCTGCTCGAGTTTTGGCTGGTTGGCAAATGTAGCACATTCTTCCTCGGCGGGAAGAGTAGTGGCGGACGAGGAGGTGGAGGGAGCTACAGGCGTGGCAGAGTGGTGGTGATGGTATTTTGTGGTGGCGGGGAGAGGGTGGTTGTGGTCACAATAGTAGGTGATGAGGAGCATGGTGGGATCAAGGTGGCTCCGCTCAACTTGTTTCCTTGCAGGGCAACCTTTTGAGCTGCTGCACCTGTAATATCCCCTGCCATGCAAATACATGCAAATGGACAACTTAGTAAACAGCAAACACTAGTAAAAAAACAAATCATGCACTCCATTTGTCTTATTTAGCCAAAAAAAAAAATGATTTAACTTTACCAGAGACTTTTTTTTTTTTTTCAAACATTTAAGAAATAGATTGCAACATAATTGTATAATATTGTAATTCACGAGTTGGGATATACTAAATCTAGAAAATGGGTGAGTTCTTAGGTTTTACGATAAAAACAAAGATTTAACTTTCGTCATTATCTATTCAGTATTCAATAATGTTGTGTAGCCTTGTACATTTTGTTGTTTATCATTTCTCTTGGAAATCACTAATCGAGAAATTTAAAACTTGTCGACAAGCTATATAAAATAAGTTACCGAAAATAAAGTCCAATCAGTAGGAATAAAACCTACGAATGTTCTTGGTTGAGCACTTTACCCATTCAACCATGGAAGCAAAGAGACTCAACGAGTGAACTATGTTTTGGTATTTCTTCTCGAGCTTCTACTTTTTCCATTAAAAGCGATTTGAGAAAAGATATTGATGATAGACTCTAAGCCACTGTTTGGTACACATAATTTTTTTCATTTTCATTTTTCTACTTATTTTCAATCATACATTTTTCAATAAAATAATATTTTTCATTACATCAATAACTTTTCTTTCTTTTTCAACCAAATATTATCCATCAATCTACTATTCTTGAATGCGTTATTCCATAATAACGTGGCTCAAACATACCCTAAAAACTTATGAAATGTCCCCCCAAAAATTTCCAAATTTTGGTAGATGGAAGGCGTGGAAAATAAACCAATGTTAGGCGCGTGATGTGAATAACTTTCAACTACTCCAAGAGCCCATTCAATGTATTTTATTCAAATTTCAAAGCCGCCTACGTTAATCTAATCTAATGTAATCTAATCTATATACAGTTAACCATCACCTACTGCTCCCCGGCCGGCAGCAACCACAAGAAAGATCGAACTGGTTCATATGCTATTATACGCAAGAAAAGTAATCAAAAATAGATTAAATTTGAATCTTTACCTTGGATAAGGTGAACCCTTTATGGGTTTCTGGCCATATTTCCTCCAGGACCAAGAATCCGGCGGCGGATACCCCTCCGCTTTACTCCGGGCTCCATTTCCGCCGCTGCCAATTGGTATTGTCACTACCCTCTTCTTTGCGCCTCTCCTAATACAACAACTCAACGAAAATCTATATTTACTTGGGTTTCTCACTCCTCAATTGAGAGAAAACGACCAGACTGAAGGAAGAAAAAAAAAAGTAGTGAAATAAACCTTTTTTTGGGCGACGGCTCGTAAACTTCTTCAGTTGCTTCATCCCCAAGGGAAAGTGGAGAATCAGCCACGTTTTCTTGAGTGCTGGTGGAGTCATCTTGCTCATGAAATCTACCTTCCATTATTATCATGCACTTGTGCACAAAATCTATATGCGTTTCGTGTAAGTATATCTATATCTATGTATGTATAGGTTTCATTTTGCAGTCGCCGGAGGCGGAAAGAGTTGGTGGGGAATGGGGGAGGCGGTGGATTTTCTGAGTTTGGATTATTAATATATAAATGACAGATTGTCACGAGAATAATTTATTGTGGACGTGCAAGCCAATTCACTTAGGCCTATTTGCCAGACAAGATTGTAAAATTAATCAATATAAATTATTAATTTATTCTTTCATTCACTAATCGATATGCAATTCATACTTCTTAGTTCTTATAGATCTTTGGGTTTTACTACGTGTTGATGTACATAATGTTCAGATGTCATTTTATCATTGGTTGGTGAAAAAAAAAAATTGTTACACCCTGGTGTACATAATGTCCAGGTGATATTTCGTCTTTGACTAGTATTTTTTTTTGTAAATAATGTGTTTGAGCCACATTATTTTGGAAAAATGTATTCTGAAATAATAGATTGATGGAAAATGTGCAGTTGAAAAAAAGAAAAAGTTATTGATGTAATGGAAAATATTATTTTATTGAAAAATGTGTTGTTGAAAATGAGTAAAAATAATGAAAATGAAAATTTTAATGTGTACCAAACATGAGCTAAATATGTAAACATTAATGAACGTGTAGAATAATTCTAGATTTTTAATGTAGGTCCTCATTTATAGAGAAAAGTCATATCAATCAAACCATTGAATGCACAAAATTATAGTATGATGTTAGCTAGGTCCCACTCTATTGACTATTAGGGTCCGTTTGATTGCAAGAGTAGAATTTTGGTGGAAAGAAAATGAATTTTATTAAGAGTCCGTTTGATACGCCGTGAATTCCATGGAAAATGGAAAATGTTTTTCATTTTCCCACTTTTTAGCTGTTTGATGCGTCTTCTTTTCCAATTCGTTTTCCACCTATTTTCTAGGTACAATCATTTGATGCACAAAAGCTTGATTTTGTTTTCCCACCTATTAGGTGGGAAAATATTTTCCACCTTTTTTTTTAGCAATAACAACAAATTCTATCAACTATTGCAAAAATGATTTTCACTTTTGTTGACAATTTTTATACAAAACAAAGTCAAACGAATATGATATTTTTTTCTAATTGTTTTAAATTTTTTTTTTTTTACTTTTTGGTAATTGGAACAAATTCTAGACTCGGTGGTAGAAAAAATTATCATTTTAATGGACAATTTCCATAAAAAATGAAGTTAAACGGACACCAAACTTTCAACATTTTTCAGGTGGAAAATTATACCAATCAAACACAATTAATCACAATTCCCAGTAAAACAAATTCTAGGCATTTCTATTCCCTGGAATTCATTTTCTTTCCACCCATTTTCCACCTTTGCAATCAAACGGACCCTAAATTGAATTGTCTAGAATTATTTTTTTGGAAATTGTCAATTAATTGTGTTTGATTGATATAATATTTTGCTTGAAAAACGTTAAAATTTTGGATCTTTTGGTATTTGTTTGACTTTATTTTTCATGAAAATTATTTATTAAAGGGAATTTCTTTTAAAATTTGTCCATATAATTTGTTTTCATTGTCCCATAGAGAGAGAGAGAGAGAGAGAGAGAGAGAGCTGAAAACCATTTTTCCACCACTTTAGTAGAAAAATCAATTCCACAAAATCATGGAAAAGGCAACCGTGTGAGCCAAACCAATAAAATAAATTGCATGGAAAATTTGGTATATCAAACAAGACAAAAGTAGAAGATGAAATTCCTTTTCCATTTTCCATGAAATTTTTTGTTGAATCGTGCCCTTAGTTTTCAATCAAAACAAAAATAAAGCGAAATTGTATAATTATTCATATTTGTATATTTACGTAGAAATTACTCCAAGTTTTTGTTTGTTTGATTAGAAATTCACAAATTTATCTAACAAATGTACTCTTTTTGAGGAGATTCCAATTGAAGGGAAATTGTTTAGTAGACACTCATTTTTGTGCAACTCTTTCACTCCTTTCTTTCTTTCGTTTTTTTTTTTTTTTTGGTCCTAATTTTTCCGCATCCTTAACCGTGTTTGATTTTACCAAAAATTATATTTTTAGTAATTTTTGATAAAAATTGATGAAACGTGTGATAAAAACTTAATAGAAATTGTGGACCTCTTGACTATGTAATAACAATTAATTATTAATTTTAACTTGCATTATTATTAATTTTTTTAGTTAAATCAAACCAAACTTAAAGTAATCAAGCTTTTAATATTGTTGCATATGCTGACGCCAACGAAGATTTTGTCTTAGGATTGGCAAAACAATTTACCAATTCATTAGAAGGCTAAAAATCATATCCAGTACAGGCGGAAACGTCATTTTTGTTCTTATTTTACTTCATTTAAAAAGAAAAAGAATAACAACTCATATGTCACGTTACAAGAGGCACATAACAATACAACCTAAATTACAATAAAGATCGAGTCAATTTATACTAAAGTATAGTAATTTGAGAAACTCGCTAAGTGGCGTGGGAGTTTTTTTCACCGATTTTGAGTGACAGACACCATTTATGAATAATTGAAAAGATAGGTGCTTGTTAGTTTCATTGAGCACTGGTTTTGGATGGTTTAAAAATCATCCAAAATCAGTGTAGTGTAATTTTGACTGGTTCTCTCAACCTATCAAATCGACTGATTTTAGCCGTTTCTCATATTCTTGTCTAATTTTACCTTCTATAAAATAATTGTCCTTGATCAACATATTTTCTCAAAACTAACTTGTAAATAAAAATATATTAATTAAAAAATTATTTATAAGCAAAAAAAAAATTATAAGTAAAATATTACTTATAAAATAAGAATAAGTAAGATTTTCTTGTCACATCTTAACGGAGAATCATAAATAAGATTCTCTTACTTCATCGGTAGTGGAAAGTTTTTATATTATCCAGTAAGAACAGGAGATCAAGACTGTATGTTAAATATATAATATTTGAACATTGTAATAAACAAATTTCTTGCGCATATGAGGACTGCAGAATTTAATATTTGGTGCACTGCAACTTCATGTTGTATCATTTATGAATTATGATAGTCAACACTCCGGATCGACCTTCAACCACCCACCCACCTACCACCCTTGGGGTAAGGGGGGACGTGACACCACCAACTCATGAGAGAGAGAGAGAGAGAGAGTTTTTTGTGGAAATTTCGTTTAGACCATATTTTTTTTATGTACTTGGAAGAAGTCAACACAACATCAAGGTGTTAAGTTTGTCTAAATTAATTAACATGAAGGTGATTCAGGTTTTGATATGTGACAATCAACTTATAATTCATAAATACATATGAAGTGGTGTCGAAAACTCGAGATAATACATATTTATTCGAAATTTAAAGATATTAAGTTGAACGTGAAGTCAAATTAACTCTTCTATCAACGTGCTGTTGGAGATATTACACCGATAATGTGCACTTTATATTCAAATCAATACGTACCGTGTTATACTCGTGAAATCAAAATAGAATTCGACTTACCGAAATCTGATTTGAGAAGATAAAATAGTGATTTATCGACTTCAAATATAATAATATGGATTCTTCACTTCCCAATATGAGTGAACACACGTTGTTCTTCAATTCAAACCTTAGCATGAAATCAAAAGAATAGTTAGTTACTTTCCGAAATCAAAATACTAGATTAGAATCAAATCGGAAAAAGAAAGAGGAGATGCAAGTGATGCAATCGGTCGAGGCAAGTGTTTGACACTTTGTCCTTAAGATGAATTTGCCCCGCATCGGTGCTAACGGTTTCTTGACAATCATCTCCCAAGATACAACGACCACATCTAGCCATAGGAGCACTCCAAATGGCTTAGACCAACGAACTCGAACGGAGTTCCCTCTCTACCATAACCATGATTTTGATGCAAGAAAAATCACTTCTACAAAGTGTTTTATGCAAAACTAAAATAAAACATGAAATGGAATAATATGGAACTATCAATTGAATTTGTTCCTCTTCTTTTTCCATATTTTCCCATATCAAATTCAAACATGTGGGGATCCCTTATATAGTAGTTGGAACATCCATACCAAGAGACACATCTCTTAGAATTTATATCTCTTCATAAAGAGACACAATTACATCTCTACATAAAGAGACAATTATTGAAAATAATACCACAAGTTATGATCTCCAAGAGTCATAATTCATATGAAAAGACACATCTTTTCATCTACATATTTTCTAGAATATTTCACAATATTCCATATAATTTTCCAATAATTCAAAATTTGGCTTAATTTCTCATTCACCAAATTACACATTTCCAACACGTGCAACATATTCTGAAATCAACAAGCCATCAAATTCTTGTCAATAGTACATTACACTAGATGTGTTGAACCTTGGGTTTCACCTTCCTCAAGAATGCTTATACGATTAATAACGGAAAATCTCACTTATTTTTTAAAAATGTCTAGACGTAAAATAATTGGTTAAAATAAAAACAATTGCCACAATAACGGAACCTTTTAAATATTAAATCAGAATTTCACAATAAATAATGTAGGATTGAACAATAATAAAATAAAGAAGAAAAGAAAGACGTTCAAGCAACACAAAATATTTTTATATGGAAAGGAAAACCAAGACAGATAGGTCCAGTTTAATGATTCCTTGAATAAAAGTTTATTTACTATATAATATAAATAGTTAATTATTATTAAAGATAAGATGGCATCACACATCACCATATGTACTAATTAGATATTATAAATTAATATAAGTTAATAATTGATAATTTATCTTATTCTTAATCCGACTGCTTTCTTCTCTGAGAAGAGAAGATGTCAACCTTACCCTCATTAACAAATCGACTGTAGAAACAAAAATTAATATTATATTGTTGGTTAATAACTATTAATTAATTTTAGTCAAGGATTAATGATTTGTTTGATTCTTCATGGGAGAGCTTTTGAGGTCTATATATACATATATTGAAGTGTTCGCTTCTTCTTCATTCCAACAATTATTTGAAATTCAATTGTGTTATTATTAGTTTGAATTTCATTTGAAAATCGTAGCACCCATATATTTAGAATTTTCTACACGGTAAATATAGACGTGGACGTCCAGTGATTTGGTGATTATATTTTGAGAACTGGAACGAACGTATTCTCATTATGAATAGTATGTGGGATGAAAACATTGGGTGCACTGACAGAAGCAATGCACTCTGCTCAAATCTATGTATAAATATCAGGCAACGATTTTGGGGCAAAAGGCTGTTGAGCAACCCAGGTGCACGAACAGACCGAAATGATAAGCCAAATCTCTTGCTGGAGTTGAGCAAAGAGCGAGCGATGACTGGCAGAAACGTAATATTAAGATTGATTCTTTACTTGAGGACACAATAGCTTATAATGTCACCTCTTAGGAAATGAGAAATATAAGGTTTCATGAAACTTAAAGCATGCCACCGATTATCATTGACATCAAATTTAGAATTGGCCATATGAACTCATAAAAATACAACTAACTCAAAATGAACTCATCTGCAAAACACATAAAAGAAGTTCTCCAAAACTTTTGGGCTCAAAAAGTAACAAATCCGGGTCTATAAAATGCAGAAAATAAACCTTTGACAGGATATTCCACTTGTGCTCTCGAACTAAGTTGCAATATTGGAAGACTTGTTAAGAATAACACCTTCGTATTTCACCTGGAACCACTTCATTGAATCCTCCTTTGTGACCCGGTGCTGAATTCCAACACGGGACTTGCATCTACGTCGACGGCCCACACGATAACCGGGGCGCTCCAGGACAACATAGAAATCCATACCATAGATACCAGTTGAAGGATCATACCTGGAAACATTAAAAATAATAAAATGAAAAGGAGCAGATATCCTGTATGGTCATCTTGTTCAAGAAGTCCCCTAGTAGAGATTTTCCACTGCCAGTACAGTAGAGATTGGATTAGCTGTCGCCACATAGCAACAAGTATAACAAATGTTCCGCGACTAACTACCAAACATTACACAGCATCCATCCATATCTATAATGGCCAACCAATCAATACACCCATATAAATTTGCCTGAATACACCCTAGTCACGTTACAACAGTAACATATTCTAACTTGAAAGAAAATAGTTAGATACAATTTGCTCAGGTCATGTTCTAGAACTAGTATAATTTTCTATATGGTTCAATCCAGAAGAGTGCAAGAAGCAAACCTTTGAAAATTAAACCTGAATTCTTTTATGTAATTATTAAACATCACAAGGGGCAGACGAGAAAATATGCTAACATGAGAAAGTCCACGTAATATATTTACTTACTTGATTCCAAGATCAATGTGCTCCTGGATACCAAAGCCAAAACAGCCAGTGTCGCTAAAGTTTCTTCTCAACAGTTCATATTCCTTAACCTTCAACCCACTCTCAAGGAGCTGCATTGCCTTATCACCCCTGACTGTGACATAGCATGCAATCTTTTCGTTACGTCTGATCCCAAAGGACCGCACAGTGTATCTTGCTGCCAACCAAAACAAAAAACCATGTTGAGAAAATATATCGATGTTTTCTAATATTTTGACCTAATGGGATGGTCCGGAGGGATCAAGGTTCAAGAAGAAGACACAAAAACTGTCAGCATGCACTTTGATACCCCAAACATAACCAACACGATACATACAATGAAATAATTCTACTTTTCAGTAAGTAGGATTCCAAACCAGTTGAGGGGTATTTTGAACTCATTATGAAGCTAAAAGCTGTTGGGCAAGTGTTTATAAACCATTTAAACTACAAAAAGATAGAAACGAGGGGTGTATAAGTGAGTAGTAATTGTGGATCCATCAAAATGTGTGAATTAAAATTGAGTTTGATTGTTTACAAACAGTTTATAAACACGAGACAAACATAGGCTGATATTGTATCAAGTAAAGATTTTATTTTTTAAGCACAAACTACACATTGCTCAAATGAATCAAAAACCCAATTTTCATTACTTCGAGAAATGAATACAAGAAACTTTGTTGGAAACAAGAGGTATAATACAGATCGACGAGTCTTCTACACTCATGATATTTATGACACTTAATTCGTTATTTTGTTATCCTTGAGAGCGTTTTAATGTGTTTTGATATTGTAATATACGTTGATTAAATTGAAGGAAATAAGCAAAAGTTAGTGAAATTGGTGAAGATGGTTAAAGTGTAAGAGATCCAAAGTTCGGGACTAAAGTGCAAATACTCCAATTAATTGACCACTAATTGAATGAATAGATGCTAATCAATGTTTGCACTCCAGAGATTGGAATTTAGACGGGATCATAGAATTAACACAACGTACATTTTATGGGTTTCAAGAGAAAGTATAGGATCTATAAAGCTTACTCCATAAAAGAATCAAGAACTTGATAAAATCTTTGGTTTTTAATTCGGAATAGAGATACTGGAATTGAATTCTAAGATTAATTTCTAGCCGGCACTCAAGAGAGAAGAGAAATACATTAGGATTTTTGCTTTTAAACATAAAAAAATTGACTAGAATAGTTGGACATAATTAAATCATAATTAAAAGTTAAGTGACATCATTCCCTGGCCCTTTCTTATATTGAGTAATTCGTTTAGATAACATTCCTTGAATTCGATACTAAAATCATCATTAGATTAGCTAACGACATTGATTTCAAAATTTGTTTCTCTAGAAAAATTAAAATCTAAAATAATTATAGTACTTAGTATAAAATCAAATATCAATCTCGTGGGTTTGACACACTCACTCCAATACCATATTACAAAACTTGACGCCGTACAATTGCGATACAATCCATTTTATAGAAAATGTGTCACACATTACTTCTTAAAGTCTAGTCTGATTAAGAAGGTTCTATTTTCTTATAAATATTCATCAAACAATAACTTTTTGTGATGATATATTCCAAATTTGTAGCTTAACAATATAAACAAATACTATGTTAAATTACCTATATGATTTTCAATCGCATCAATTATTTAATAGAAAAATAATGAAACCATGTCATATTTCCTTCCAAATATAACTGCCCATTCGGTAGAAATTAAAATTGAAAGACTAACGGTTATTGTTGACTTTTATTAGACAAGTGAAAAGTGAGGCCATATTTTCAATTTTAATCCCTACCAAACGGGGCCTAAATATAAAATAATCTGCGGAGCTACAAGTGATGCCAGCAAAGTAAATTTAATAGCAAAACTCGTTCTTTTTGGGGAGCAAATTTAAATGAGCATAAATATAAAATTAAAATCAGCAACCATAAACTGAGAAAAGTACCCTTCGAGAAAACAGGGGATTGGCCACTGAGCTGTTCGAGGACCTGGAAAAGAAGAATAGATAATTAGACACCAAAATACAAAGATAAACAACAATAATGATTAAAATGGTGGGTTCGGGAGGAAAGGAATACGTAGGAGTGCACTGTACCTTAGCGGCTCTGGTGAGACGATCTCCGCTCTCGCCGACGGAAATGTTGAGAACGAGTTTCTGTACCTTGATCTCTCTCATCGGATTCGACAGCTTCTTCTCTGACGCCTGCTTTCAAACACGTAAAAGTGAGGGTGGAATTTATATGCATATGCATACATTAATACGTTTATACACATGAAATTACAGAGAGGGAATGATTGAGAGACCATGGCAGTGGAATGGCGGGTAGATGACGGCAGCGATGCTGGTTTACTTTCGAGGCAAATTGAAAGAAGCGATAGAGGCAAGGAAAATATATGAAACCCTAATTAATATGAGAAGGGGTAGGGGTTGTACTAGGGTTTCGTATTTGCTTTGTTGGAATATAGAATGCCTGTTTTACCCCCTTTCTTTGATTTATGCTATTGCTTATTGGCGCATTATCCCTACTTTGAGACCATTTGTGCAAAACACTCCCATGTTCTGGAATTGACGAAAAACATTCATCTATGAAATTTAAAGTGCGGAATACAACTTTTGAGGTATGAAAAATCTTCATGTATGAACTTTAAAGTGCAATTCAACCCCCTACTATCCAATTCTGTTAATTTAACTGTTAAAAATAATAAAAATTATCAAAATGAAAAAGAAATAATTGCAGTTGCGATCCTAACTTTTTAATTTTTTACATGTTGTATCCAAATTCATTTACATACAAAATAATTTTATTAAAAAATGTGTAATTAAATATAAAAATTGTGAAAAAATTGAAAGCCAAACAGAGGCTTAATCGGACATATCATTTTAAATTTAGACAAGGTTTGGAATACGTCCCACACAAACTTTCTTTAGGGTCCTTTTTTTTTTTTTTTTGGCTTCAATTTTTATATTATTTATCATATTCTGTGTAATGTTTGGGAGATTTTTTAGGGTAATATTTTGCCATTAAGAGTTGAATTTTTTTCTTATTTTTTTTTTGTAGAACAATTTGAAATTTGACAAAAATTTCATTGTAAAATTTATTAATTGTCTAACCCAATGTAATGTGTTAATGAGAAAATAGGGAAAAAAAATATACACTTTTTGTATAATATTAGTATTTTACTTATAATTAGATGTGTTTGACCCACAATATTTTGGAAAAATATATTCTGAAATAATAGATTGATGGAGAATGTGTGATTGAAAAAGAAGGAAAAGTTATTGATGTGATGAAAAATATTATTTTATTGAATAATTTGTGGTTGAAAGTGAGTAGAAGAATGAAAATGAAAATTTTAATGTGTACCAAACGGGGACTTAGTTTTGGGCCATCGAGGCTCTGTGATAAGATTATAGCCTAACAATAGAAGAAAAATAAATTCAATCCAGCCATGAAATAAGTAGAATCTTAAACAATTCGCTTTTAAAACGTATGATTAGAGCAAAATATCCAATAAAAATCTTAAAAATGTCACTTTCAAGTCACATCTCATAACATAATTCTCATGCTATATGATAACTTTTATGATATATGATCATCAGAATACACCAGTTACAACTGGTTCGACCACCGTCTCAAACTAATGTTATAAGAACATGGAGGGAAGGAACATTAATCTCAATAGGGCTTTTAAGAATCTGGAAATTAGTATGTAAAAGCAACGCATCAGAAGTGAAGTGAAAACAAAAAATACACAAGTTCAAAGTAGTACGATCGTTTGAATGCCTAAGTTTCAAAATCTCGATCAAAATCAAAACAATATACAATAACCATCAAACCTTCGTAGCTAAGAGGACATACCAGATAGAACTCAGCAACTTCCTAATAAAGCAGAACAGCCACAATGTGCACACATCATTAGGAGTGTCAAAAACTACCGACTTGGGCCAAAAGGCCTGATGATATTAACCAATTAGCTACATATCCTTCAACTAAATGAACAGACGATTATGTAACCCCATTCATCATGTTGCAGCAGGATGGGGAAAACTCAAGCTAGCTTGTCTTCGAACATGCTCTGGTATTAACCTGTTGATCAACTCTGGTGATGCTCCAGCCAACTGTAACAAGGATAATTCGATGCTAAACAATCAACAAGTGCATGCTACAGAGGTAAAATATAAACTGATTGAGGTAGGAGAAAACCTTTAAATGTGACAAGACAGTGCAAAAGAACAGCGAATGAAATAAGTATCATGAGTTGATCGTGAAATCAAAGGAGCCATTTCACGTAGTTAAATGGACAAATGAAATATGCTCACTACTCTTGTAATTGTCTTGAGTCAGGAAATATAAATTCAATACAGAATCTACTTAATGCATAATGTCAATAAATAATTAGAAGACAAGGGATAGCAACAAAAGAACGAAGTAAAAGGTGAATTAGAAACCAAAAATCTAGAATGTTCATGCTCCCTTTAAAAAAAATAAAAAATTAATTGTTCTTTTGTTACAAGATTTTGTTACAGAATTTACAAGGAGTCTGATTCTTGAAGAAAATAAATTTAACTATAATTCTCTAATGACAACCAAAAAGTTCTATCAACAAGAAAACAATAGCAAGATGATAGGATGCACACCAAGTAGTCATCTTTTATCTCTACTTTTTATTGTATGTTACTTTTGATTGACAGTCTTGTTCTTTTGCACTATCTGACAAGAGTATATATTTGTCTTCTCCACAATAAGCATATAACTTCAAAAATATTTGGATTCTGTATTTAAGCAAACTTGAGAATGTGCCCATTCTCTGTCCCTTGTCAATGGGAAGTTTTGATGTAAACTTTCATCAGTTTTGTATGGAGATAGATCTATATTTAAAATTGAAGAGGCAATCCCTGAAGACCACACAAATATGCTCACACAAAAGTAAATGGAGTGAATACTTTCGAGCGGCTCGACAAATCTAAGGGAAGCTGGGCATGCCTGCTTACTTTTACTGATATGACAGAAATACAGCAACATCAGGCAATTGCATAGTGAAATGCATGGACACTCAGGTAATATTATTACAGAAGGCAATAAAAATAGTTAGAAAACATACTTCCTGTTTAAAGTCAAAAAGAGGGGGGAAAGGACGACCATGTGGGAGGCGGGCATTGGGTACCCGAAGCTCATCAAAGAACGGATGGGCACATGCTTCTAGCTGCAGAGACAGAACAACATTTCCTTAAAATTTTATTAACAATTATTGTAGAAGCTAACTAATTAAAATATAAAATGGTCGACAGTTCATTATACTTTTTTTTTGTGGGTTGGGGGACTAAAGAGTTTAAACATATCCCATAAATTGATAAGAAGCAATTCTATAGACTTGTAAAGGAAGACTTTCGGTAGAACTTCACAAGAGTGACTTGAAATTAAACATACAGCCGTGCAGCGAAGACTTGGAGAGTAATGAAGCAGTCGAGAAGCAAGATCAATGGCTTCAGGAGGCATCCGCTTGTGAAAAACCTGCACCAAAAACTCCATCATCTACTTCTTAACTGAATATTTTGCTATAACTCACTGAGAAAATAGCATGTATAACTGCAACCATACCTTGTGCCACGGATGAGCTTTAATCTGGGGAAACCTGAAATCGGTATAACTTGGATTCATACATCGAATTTCTTCTCGGGTTGGAGTACCAAGAACCTACTCGAGAAAGTCTTGCAAGTAGTTAAAGGGAGAACACAAATACGGGTATTTAGATTCCATAGAAATGTAATATAGAGAAGGGTGCACCTTGATAATCTCTACAAGTTGATCGACCGCATTTTCTCCAGGGAAAAGAGGCTATCTCCCCACCAAAATACATGGTGAAAAAGTAAGAAAAATGTGATAGAAAACTAAAATATTACTCAGCAAGATGCCTTAAGATGTATGTCCCAAACCTGCCCCAGTAGAAGCTCAGCGAGGACGCAACCAGCTGACCAGATATCGATTGCTGTCGTATATTCTGTTGCACCAAATATGAGTTCTGGGGCTCGATAATAACGAGAGCATATATAGGATATATTAGCTTCACCCTCCACCTAACAAATTTTAAATGGACTGGTGAAAACTCAGAAAAAAAAAATACCCTTGAAGAATAAGTTATATGTTTTAACAGTTAAAAAGATGCTCTACGAGCAAAATGATATTAAAAATCATATAAATCAATGATAATGATATGTCAAATTGTAGATAACAATGAAGACTACAAAATATAGGGCTATGCCTCGCTTTTCCCTGCATATTGAAGTATCAATACAACCTTGGAATGCCAGTGGAAATTAATGTTCACCTAAAACTAAAACACTCAACAATTAGTAAACCTCACTCCATGGAATACGTACCACCCCTTCTCTTACAATGGGAGCATTCGGTCCAAGGCATATGGGTGTAATAAACTGAACATAATGGGAATTCTCCAAGCACGTTTTTTCTTCTCCAACCAACATTGTACACATCTTCCCTAATCTACCCTATTATTCTTCCTTCTCTTTGTTACTTCATATTTATACGATTTCTAATTCTTTTATCCCTGAAAACTGTAAAACAACCTGGCAATATATTTCTTATAAGACGGTCATTCTTGTTGGTTTTCTTGGATAGAACTTTATATTCCTCTCCAGGTGGTAATTGACATCAACCATAAGAAAAAAATGTGATGATGATGTGATTCGTGTTTGGATTAAACAATTAATCTGTATTTTTTAGAGCAGTTAATAATGAAAAATAAGAAAACCGAAAGCAAGAATAACACGCAATTTAATTTATTTCACCCTCAATGTCAGAACTGCTACACCATTCGCGCTGCAAAGTTGCACTATATCGAAGAAAAGAATTACAATATATTTTGGACTCTCTCTCTCTATACTATAATACAGAGCGTAGGCTCCTAATACCTTAATTAGGAAGAAAATATTAAAGCAACCTAATAATTTTCCAAAGTGCCCCTGTAACACTTCAAAATTTCGCCAACAGGAAAAGTGTATAGTATTTTAGGCTCCATATACATCCAATAATTCACATATGAATATTCACATGAAACATGGATAGAAGCACTTCAAAGATGCCTCAAAATAACGATTATGGGAGTTTCGACAGCAAAGCCAACAAATTAAGAGGATGTGCCTAACTAGAAAGACAATAAACTTACAAGAACTTTAGCACTTCCAAAGTCACAAATCTTGACCTGGTGGGTAAGAGGATCAACCTGCAGACAACACATACGATTACTTCAACATAAAATACCAAACGGTCCAACGCAATCTGACAGGTGGGGGAATTGGGTTGCCAGCAGGAAAGAGGAGGAGACTCGAGGAAACTAACCAAAACATTTTGAGGTTTTATATCTCTATGGCATACCCTGGGACCCGTATGGATGTATGCAAGCCCCCTAAATAACTGAAAAATATGTGCGTAATTATATCTGAATTAGATATAATAGAATCATAGAGAAGTTACCCAGAAAAAAACAGAACACGATGATTGAAACCTGATATGTGTAGAGTTTGACATATATGAGGGGCATCCTTTGATTTGAACTGCTGTAATGCTTTAAAACCTTGTACATAGTCTCAGGGACATAATCCATGACTAGATTAAGGAAAAGTTCATCCCGGCTTGTTGTAGAAAAGAAACAGTGCTTCAGAGATATCACATTTGCATGATTCATCAAGCGCATTAACTGCAGTTCACGGTTTTTATAGCGCTTATCCTGCAAAACCTTCTTTATGGCTACTGCCTCTCCTGTTTCCAAGCATTTCGCCTAGTGAAGAGCGACTGAAACTCATTAATTAAGACGCTGGAAGAGAAATGATAAGCATTCATATTATATCAGGACAACAGACCTGAAAAACTATTCCAAACGATCCTGTGCCCACAACACGCTCTGCCATGTAACTAATTGTCTGCAGAAAGAATCACAAGCAGACCTCTTAGCTCTGACCAACAATATAGCCCACAGAAGTAACCAATTGTGCACAAGTCTCATTACGTAAAACATTACAAAGTTCCTCTGACTACTTCTAAAACATTTGTAACATTCAATACACAAGGTCTATGGGACTTGAAAGATGAAGTTCAAACACCAACCCTTTTGGGCTCTCCATTTCTGCCTCCAATTGTAGTTGATATAATGTGGCTAGTGATTGGATCATTCACATCAACTACAGAAGCCGGCATCTCCTGCATTGCAAAACAAGCCAAAGCATCAGGCATAAACAAATATGACAACCACTAAGAACAACCAACCTAGCACCAAAAGCTTCATATGAGTAGTACCATATTATCAGCCATATTCAGCTAAAGAACCATAAAAAGCCTTGTGGAATGTGAATTGGGAACCCAAAAGGCACAAGGCTTAAAGAGGTATGTTCTGCTTGGAACACACGTAAAAAATAAAAACTAGGGCTTCCAATGAAGCATCACATGCCAGATAACTTGCAACTCAAACAAGCAGACTACTATAGCTTAAGGAGAATCAACCGTCAGCCAACCACTTGAAGCAAACCTCAATTCATCAGATTCAAGCACGATTCATCTAAAGTTAAAGAAAAGCTGCAAAAAAACCTTTACCTAAAGGAAGTAAGCAAGTTCAAAAATCAAACTACATTAGTCAAAAACCAATTTAAAGAAAAATCACGTTAACATATATATGAGCCATATGTTCACAGATCTAACAATAGCGGGAAAGAATAACCTTATTGGTATAAACATTGCACGTAAATATAATACAGATAAAGAGAAAGAAAAATCTAGAATTCTGAAAAAGGAAAGATAACTAATGGTAAACCTTACAAAAAGATAATGTACCTCGACAGGTGAAAATATTCACGAAATGGATGAATTCGTAAAGAGCCCAGAAATTGTAAGAAAGAAAAGAAAAATCATAATTAAAATATTCACAAAAATAGACGAATTCATTAAGCCCAGAAATTAAAAGCAAGAAAAGAAAACAACTCCAAAACCCGGTTGAAAACTTCAAACCTAGAAGTAGAAACGCCAACAGAACTGTACAAGCTACCAGATCGCCCAAAAATTCTACGAATGTACCCTCGGCAACCTCTTCTAATCCTCGTCAAAGCATTAAAAGCAAAGATCGAGCAAAACTGAAGCTTCTCAGCTAGATCGAGGTAAACCAAGAGGAACCCAGCTCGATTTTCATGTAGGAAACAGAATGCGGCAGCAGAGGACAGAAAAACAACATATAAATATATGTATAAACAAGGTACCTGATCGGCGTCCATGTGAGCAGCGGCAGCCGGTGGCGGAGCATGATGATGATATTGAAGTTCGGACGGTTGATTATGCTGATGCGGCTGAGGTCCCAGTGGCAACGAGGCCATGTGATTTTGCATTCACACACACTCTCTCTCTCCCTCTACGCGAATATGTGCAGCTATTTTCCCCAATTGTTTTGCTGTTTTTAATGGCTTTCTTATAGCATATTGGGTTTTCTTAAGAGGAAAAAAAAAACCCCGATTTTATGGCTTTTTTCAAACGGTCAAACTTTCGGTTGGATTCCTGTAACGTTGCTTGATACTCATCAATTACGAGTTTAGTTTATCCCCAAAATATTCTAAAAAAGAATAAAAATTGATTAGTTGGATCTTCTCTCCGCACTAGACAAAAGAATTATAGCCCCTGTTAGACACCCATTTTGGGAGAAAAATTAGTTTTTAAATAATGATTGATGAAAAAATATGTGGTTAAAAAATAAAGAAAATTTGTGGGTTATATTTAATATTATTTTATTGATAAAATGTGTTGTTGAAATGAAGAAAGAGAAACAAAATGGAAATGAGAATGGAAAAAAAAATGGGTACATAAGCATAACGTTCATTGTGACTATGAGAACATGTAGTGTTGACAAGACATATCTCATTGTTGAACTTGATTAGGATGAGTAATCCAAACTTTTATACGTTAATTAATATTCTCGTATTCATTCGATGTAAACTTATGCCTTAACATGTTATTCCAAGATAATGGCTCATTTAAGAATGCTAATCCTGGAATTCGCGTGTTCATTTGAGTCTTATTTGGATTGAGTTGTTCATCGAAAATAAATGGACTTTTATAGCATATTAAGCTCTATTAAAATCAAGTCCTTGTTTGATTTTTATTTTTTTTCAAAATATATATTTATGTATCTGCCTTTCTACTACACATTTTTCAATAAAATAATATTACACACAAATTTAAAACTATTCATTATTTTTTAACAACACATTTTCTATCAATCTACTATTCAAAAAATGCATTCTTATGGTCTGTTTGGTACGGCTTAAAATCAAATTAAAATTGAAAATATGGTTGTTATTGGGTCACACCCGTCTAATAAAAGTCAACCATAACGGCTAGTTTTTCAATTTTAATCCAATTTTAATCTCTACCAAACACCCGTTTAATATTTTAATGGGGGCTTAAGCGGGCTCCAAAATTTTGGGGGAAATTTTATTTTGGAAAAGTAATTTTTCAAATAATGTGTAGTTAAAAAAGAAAGAAATTTTTTAATTTACGTGTGATATTATTTTATTGGAAAATGTGATTGAAAAGAAGATGACGAAATTTTTATTTTCAATAAAATAGAGAGCCCAAATATAGGCTAAAACTTTTTTGGGAACAATACATTTCTAAAGTATTTACTTTACACAATTTCAAAAATACAAAAACAAGTTTCAAATTTCACAAATCAGATTTTTTATTTTTTTATTTATAAAATAATGAATCATTAAATATTTAATTCAAATATAATATAGTTACGCCACCCAACATCCACTACTCCTACCGCTCCGAGGACTACTCCGGCTATCGTTCCGGTCACAACTCATCTTCGGCGACCGTTCCGTCGCCACTTTGTTCCGACGACTGCTCCGATTCCGACAAGTATTCCAACTCCGGTGAAAAATTTTAGGTTACAATTCAAAATTTTCATAGGTCACAATTTGTTAATCGGTCAAAACTTAAAAGTCAAAATTCGTTCATCGGTCACATATCACAAAATTTATAAGTCACATTACTTATTTTATAGTCACAAATTACTTTTATTGGTCACAACTTAATAAATTTGTATGTCACGGTTTATTCTTTATTGATCACCTACCAACCAATTTATTGGTCACAACTCCCAATCAACAACACAATTGTGACAACCACCGACACAACACCACCTTCGTCGTCTCCTCCTCCTCTGCCCCCACCACCACCCATCCAGAACCGCATCCCCCGCCAAAACACACAACCACCGCACCATCCCAAAACAACAGGACCTCACCACCACCTCCACACCAAAACACACAGAACAATCGCACCACGCCAAAACACACAGACCGGAAAAAAAACCCCAGATCGGAACCGCCGCACCCAACCCCCACCACCGCATCCAAAATCGCCGCACACATCGCACGGATCACAAACCTCTACCACCGCACACCACCACCACCACCAGTAACTGCGCCCATCGAGGGGCCCACCATTACCACCTCAGCAGTCGTAGTCGCATCCGCATCCGCATCCAATTTCAGCTTCATCCGCATCCAATTTCAGCCTCATCCGCATCCAATTTCAGCACCGCCCCTCTGCTCAGCCACTTGTCGATCTTCGACATCGGCGGTGGCGACAACGAGAAGGAGAGAGAGATAGGCGATAGAGAGAGAGAGAGCAGGAGAGGCGAGAGAGTAGGGACGAGAGATGATAAATGATTTTTAGATTTTTAGGGTTTGTGTAATTATAATTAAGAGAAATTAATTAATGTTTAATATTTAAAATGAAATACCTGATTTTTGTATAAATAAACTCCAAACTTGATTTTTGAATTGAAAATTTTAAAATTAGGGTTAGGTGTAATTTCCTCAACTTTTTATCTTATAAGATCAGCCTACTTAAACGATTAGATAAGACTAAGGGCATGTTTGGGCCAGATTCTAATCTGATTTTACTTTAAGTCAAAATCAAAAAATCAATATCAAACACATCTTTCATGAGTCTCACATCTTTTTACAAAAACTTCTATCACAATCCACTTAAAATCAAATTTTAATCTACACCAAACACCCTCTAAAAACAGTATATTATTAAAATATTATCTTCGATACATCATCTTACATGTAATTGAGTTTATTTATTCTCATCAAAAGCTAGTATGTGCACAATTAATTTAAATGGGCAAGACCTTACATGTTTTGTTACCTGTTTAAGACTTTAAACCACATAATTAAAATTGTAAATAGTTAGATAAAGATAAATTTACAATCAAATTTAATTTATTATTATTATTATTGCCATACTAAGGTGTTGTGGGATTTTAAAAAAGTAAAACAAACATAAATAACTTGATTGAATATATGTGATTATGCAAATAACATCTTTGCCAAAAAAAAAAAAAAAAAACTTTTGAACTAAGCCGCTCTCCACTTACTTCTTTTACCATTGTGAATGGCCTCCTTTTGAGAAGCAAAAGTAGTTTAATAAATTACTTTTTCCTTAATTACAGTAAAATAATTACTTATTTTAAAAGTAAATCGTTATTATTGTAGTGAAAATTTTACTTAGCCTCTGTTTGGTACCCATTAAAATTTTCATTTTCATTCTTCTACTTATTTTCAACCATACATTTTTCAATAAAATAATATTTTCCATCACATCAATAACATTTCCTTATTTTTCAACCACACATTCTCCATCAATCTACTATTCCAGAATACATTTTTTCAAAATAATGTGGCTCAAACACACCCTTAGTTTGAAACTTATATGAACTTATTAAGCTCGAATCAAACATATCATAGAAAGACTTGGAAAATATAAAAAAGTTGCGACTTATCATCGATTTATTGGGTTTTGAAATTATATAACCTCTGTTTGAATCTCTCTAAAATTAAAATTTTAAATGAGATTGCAAATTTCTCAACGGTACTTTATCATAACAAATTTCTATAAGAAATGACATTTGGTAGAAATCCTGATTGAACATTTGAACTATTGCTTTTGACCTATTCTATCCTCAACTTTTGGGTTGAAATTACGAATCTAGCCTACCATTCATTCTCCCCCAAATTAGCTCAAATCCCTCACAAACACTGCATATTTGGGGGTAAACATGGAATTTAAAAGGAAAGGTCAATTTCAAAAATGTATTTTCGTGACATTTTTCAGCATTTTCACTATATTGGGGCTCACATAATTTGAATTGAAAATGACTTTTTTTTCCTGGATTTTAATGGTTCTCTACTACAGTTACCATCTTAATATGAGTGTGTTTGGTAGAAATTAAAATTTAAAAACTAACCGTTATTATTGACTTTTATTAGACAAGTCAAACCCAATAATGGCTATATTTTCAATTTTAATTGAAACCAAACACACCCTATATGGTTTACTAGTGATTTTTGTCCTAAAAGTTGTGGGCTATTCCGAGGGCTGAACTCCCATGGTTGCCGCTATAAAAGTTTCAATCAAGAAATTTGACTGAAGAGCTTTAAAGAAATTTAGGCACAGTTTTACCGCATTTTTTAAAGGGAAAAGTGACATTTTTTCAAAGTCTACTTGTCAAAAGAAAAGCATTTCCGGGCAATCCATGTTTTTAATTACCACCAACCTAGGAGACATGAGATTATAGGGTAAAAGCAAAAGGATAAAAAAATTCTTGTTATTTACAAATGCTTCCCATAATATGTACTAATTATGCCTTTCAAGAATAGATTAATTTATGTGTACATAGATGTATACGTAGAGGTTCACATAATGTGAGTGGGGTGGGGCCCACGATACTGTAATATGAGCCCCCACCACACGCACATTATGTCAATCCATATGTGTACGTTTAGTATGACTCTTCAAGAATCTCGTAAAATCACTTAATTTGTGAAAGTAGCTCGATGTCTTAAGCACGATGCATGTAAAAGATGACAACATTTACAAAGCTTTTGGGCATCTATGTATTATTTTTCTACTATGTTTTTATTTACGTATATGATATATGAGTTCGTAGAACTCAAAATCTAAAAGACTCTATACAAGAGAGAAACCTTTACTATGACACTTAATTACGAAGGGGCCAATGGATTTGGCAACAGAATGCCTGAAGACGAGCCCGAGGATTGCAGTCAAAAGCTCCTGTTAGGATTAGATTTTATCCTGTATAAACATACGAAATGAGAGAATTATTTTAATTAGTAAAAGTGACGAGCAAATTTACTTCTGAATAAATAAAAAATATTTAAACAAGAGTTTTCCATTTTGAGGTAACACCTTGGAAACTTGATTTTGAGGATTTTCTGCTGCATGAAGATGTGATCGTTGATATGAATTCTTTGTGGACATAGAAGGCAAAGTTTGTTGAAGCCAAGACTCGGATGGAGATATTGGTGAAGGTGGGGGGATGGGAAACTGTAATCCACTTTGGTGAAAGTTTTCTCGATTTTCTGTTGTTGCTGTCTGCTTCTGTAAACATTCAGTAGCTTTCTTATCAGTCACTTCCATATTTGCTGCAGTAGTTGAATCCTTGGATGCCTCTATTTCGCCTTTTTGATTTGAATTGCTGGTTGAAGATTCTACAACGATGTTATATTTCTCAGAGTCAGGCAGTAAATTTGCTCCATCTACAGTTTCCAACTTATCGGTATCTTTAAGAGAATAATCTACTGAAGGGGATTGATCCATCATTTTAGTAACAACTTCATGCTCCTTTTCTCTTGAACCAGGCTGTTCGTTCGACCCTTGCATATTGGCAGAAAAAGGTTCCCTGCTCGGAGATTTTACTTTCTGTACAACGTTGAGACACAGAGTTTTCTCCACAACAGGAATTCCTGAATATGATTCCTCAGAACTGTCCTTCTCAGACAAGAAATCCCTAAAGGTTTTATGGCCTTTTTTATGTGATCCAAAGCCATTTGTCCCCTGATTCTTTGTTTCTTCGGGAAAAATGATTTGTCCTTTTTCTTTATTAGGCAATTCATCGAATGATTTTGATGTGTTTTGTTCTTTAAGTTGCCTGCCTAGCAATGATCCATCAGTATTCTGTCTCTGACAAGTATTTGAATTAAAGTCAGTTCTCGAACTAATTTGATTACCAACTGAATTTAGAAAACATAAGCACAGAGGGGGACACGAGAAAGAAAGCTATGATTTTTTTACCTCGTTGACTCTTTTACTAAAAGAAGAACTAGCAGCTGAAGATCTATCGTGCAATTTATTAACAGCATACTTTGGTAATCGGTTCCTCGTGCTCATTGCTGTTACAGGATGTATGAGACTGAATGAGCAATTTAAGCAGAACCGCAGTAGTAACCCACAAGCTGCAGGAAAATTTCCATGTTGATCATAATCGTCATCACTTTCTTCTTCTTCTTCTTCATTGTCTTGGAATTGTAAATAGTGCTTTACAAGACTAGGTCCATGCTGCATTGAAGGCTTATCTAGATTAACTATTTTCTTTAATTGTCTTGGTTTTTCTTGAACTATGGGTTGCTTTTTGGTGGCAAATTGAGGTGTGTCTGAAGTCATAGCCTTTGCTGCAGGGAGGAACCGGTCCATCATGAAGTCTCTTGTCAATGAATCCTTCGAAAAGGTCCCAGATTGTTTCACCCGTACTTCATCCAATGAACTTAAGCCACTCGAGCTACAATTAAAGAAAATTGATTCAGTGCTGGAGAATGTATCGAGTGCATCTGCATATGCTTCCTCACTATGCCCCGAATGAGAACTCTCCTTCTCTATTGTCTTGTTACATCTCTCGAAATTGTCGACATCTTCATCCTGAGAACGAGCACTCAGCACATCACGAGGAACATTTCGTGCTTGGCTCTTATTGACTATCGAAGATTTCCCAGGAGGAAGTTTCGGGGCAATTGGAGGCCTATCCGAGTTTTCATTGTGTGGTTTCATCTCTTCCTTCGGTCGTCCAGGGCGCTGTTCCCAGAGAAAAGGCACTGTTCCTGGACTCGTCACAGGGCCAGATTTCAAGTCTGTTTTATAAAGAGGAAGCCGAGGTATACCAGATTTGTCTGTTTTCCTTTCATTATCTTTCTCCGAGGCTACCATTGATGATAATCTTCTCACCGACAGAAGTGGCTGGTCATAATTCAGCTGCTGCTTCTCCTCCATCAGATTCTTCAGCAACATGATTGCACGCTACCTTTGTAAATACCGTCACAAACAATTTATCATCAGAAAACAATTGAATGGTCTGAAACACATAGCACAACAAAATCCATGAATTTCCTAATTTAAACTATCTTTTATTGATACCATTTTTCCACCGGAAACTATTTAGGAGTTCAGTAATACACAAATTTAGAGAGAGAGAGAGATTGTACACTACCTTACCCCGCGAAGATTTAAGAATCAACAAGTAATCTGATTTTTCTTGGTTGACGATTGAGGTATGAAATGCACTCATGAATGATGAACCCATATATACATATGAAAGCTGAAGATTAAGAAAGAGGAAGACTTTGAGAGAGACAGAGACAGCTTAGGCCATGGGTTCTGTTGGTCAGTGAATGTGTATGGCGTCCTCTCCACGTCCATATCTCTCCCTCCCTTCAATCTTTCTTCTCATTTATATAGACTTGTTTTATTTTTTACACAAATTAAAAAATCTTATTTAATATAATTGGAAAAATATTTTTTGTCAAAAAAATTCCTAGTTTACCCTCATTTAATTATCAATAACTAGTAGTAAATTATTATTAGAAATGGTAATGAAATAAGGGTATATTAATAAACGAAAGAAACAAAACATTCTTAATAAAAAAAATAATACTATATAATTGGGACAAGAAAATAAGAAAAATAAGTCTATATAAATAGGACGAAGGGAGTGTTTATTTTTGGAAGAGCATTTCCCTTAATAGTGTTCGTAGCCAGACGCCCCCGATAAGGGGCATTCATGTGTCCATTATTGACACTCTTATGTATTGTGCTATGGTACATAGCACAACCCTTATTTTTGTATCTTCATCATGAATAACTCCTTGTTTGACAGCTTATTGAAAATGAGTTTTTTAATAGTAAATTTCTTGAGAACGTATGGTTAAAAATAGGGAAAAAATTTTGAGTTTATGCAAAAAAATATATTTTATTGTGAGAATGTGTAGTTGAAAATGAGTATGATAAAAGAAAAAAAAGTTTTGAAAGAATCAAATAGGGGATAAATGTGTAGTTGTAATTTTTACATAAAAATAAGTTTTTAAAAGTTCGGTGAAAAGAAAAGGCCATCCAGGATGAACTAAGACGCTACAAACTTAAAATGTATGGACCTAGATGTTAAAACAGATTGAGGACTCATTTGCTCGAATTTAAAAGGTAGGGGACCTCTCCTGCAATTTTTTTCCCAAATTTGAAAATCATTGTCATGGAGATTATGAGGATTAATACGTTAATTATTTTTCTGATTGTATAATAATTTGGTCATCTCACCTTCATCAAATTAAATAGTATATAATAATGCTATATGTGCATTCTTCCTTACAACATGGTTGACATTTTCCTCTACGTGGAGGAAATCCGTGCAGTAATGTGATTGATGAGTTTAAAATCAAGAATCTATATGTAGTCGTGTAGAAAAGTGTAAAAAAAAAAAGTATAAGAGATAGCATACATATAGCATAATTGAATAATATAAATGGTTCATACAATCATGCTACACATCTAGAGCCACATGGGCCAATGGACCCTCGACCTATAGGGAGGTGTCACTTGGCATCCCTATTCGTCCTATGGACATTTAGAATTATTCGGGTTCATAGTTCCGCCTCCTGTCTTCGTGTTCGGTCATGCATTTAATAATGAGGGGGCTTACAGATCCCCTCACAAAGAGTGGGATCGCCCTATTTTTTATTTTTGGGTGATGCTATGGGTACATTAGGGTGTCCATAAGGGTGTCCATAATGGACACCCCAATGTATAAGAAGACTTATCCTTTAATTTTTTTCAAATACTTGTGGGCCCACCCCTTTGTAAGGAGCTATGCAAAGTGCATTACTCTTTAATAATGGAATTTGTGGGTCCTAACAATAGTATTCAATTTTTATTCGAGTGGGACAAGTAATTATGAATTTCATTTTCTAGGATATTTTTAATTTGATAATTTTTTTATGATTAAAAAAAAATAAAAAAATGCAAAGCCTGCCGACACCCGACAGTATAACCTCACACGATTATTGTATTCAAGTCAAATCCCTACAAAAGATTCAAGCATGCTAATGATATTTTAATCTTGAAAAAAAAATTAATTATCTCAGCATGATGGCTTGAAAAACGAGTCTTTCTAGATGAACTTCTAAATGTGTTTATTTACTCTCTCAATCCCATTTATATTTATATTTGCCGACTTTACTTAGGATCCGTTCGGTAGGGATTAAAATCAGATTAAAATTGAAAAATTAGCCATTATTGTTAACTTTGATTAGACGGGTGGGAACCAATAACGACAATATTTTCAATTTTAATTAGATTTAAATCCCTACCAAACGGTACCTTTTTTTTTTTTTTACTCTCAATTATATAGTACTATTTTTTATTGAGAATATTTTGTTTTGTTCATTTACTAATATACCATTATTTAACTCATGTTTGATGAAAATTAAAATTAAAGTTTTAATTTAAGTCAAAGTCAACAATTAATTTTAATCAAACATTTTAGGAGTCTCACAACTTTTTAATCGGATATTTCATAAATTTTTATCAAAATTTACTAACAATCTAATTTTAATTCCACCAAATAGAAGATTAATTTGCCTAGTTATAATTAATTCACTGTTAATCATTGATAATTAAATAAGGGAAAGTTGTTAACAGAAATTATTTTTTCAACAACATTAAATGCGATTTTTTAATTCGTGACAAAAACAAAATCCACTCATATATTAATTATTAAGCAGATCAGCTTTGGGTTTCTCCTTATTTGCCAACTCAGATAAATGAATGATTAGCTTATGGCATTTTGTTTAGCCGTCCGTCCACCGAGCGTGCAACGTTGCTCCATTCAAGCTTATCCAAGGGTCCGTTTGATTGGCGAAGTTTTTCATGAAATTAGGAAAATATTTTTTTACTTTCACTTTTTTGATTGTTTGATATGTTAAATTTTCACAGAAAATGTTTTCCTCCTTTTTTCTAGGTACAACCATTTGATTCACAAATAGTTGAAAATGTTTTTTTTACATAATAGGTGAGAAAGCATTTTCCACCTTTTTTTTTTTTGCAATAGGAACAAATTCTAGACACAATAGTAAAAAAAAAAATTCACTTTTATTGACAATTTTCATGTAAAATAAAGTCAAACGAATGATATTCAGTATGGTAAAAAAAAAATTCAATTTTTTTTTTTTACAATGGGAACAAATTTTAGACTCAATAGTAGAAAAAATTATCACTCTAATGGACAAATTTCATAAAAAAACGAAGTCAAACGGACATCAAATTTTCAACATTTTCCATAAAAAATTATTCCAATCAAACACAATTAATTACAATTTCCAATAAAACGTTTTCTAAGAAAATCAATTCCTTGTAAAACATTTTCTTTCCACCCATTTTTCACTCTTGCAATCAAACGGATCCTAACTCTCCAAAAGAAAGTGGAACTACTCGTGATTTTCACGAGAGCCATTCTCGTTTTCACACCATATTTTCGGTAACGCACACATTTTAAAGCACATTAAAACATGTTCTTTGTAATTTGTTCAATCCATTTTGTACTTACACATTGAATCCAATATCTCAATATATCAACTGGCTTGATCTTACTAATGGCAAAATACCCGAGAGATGGTCTCTTCATGTTCTTGAGCACATTTGATCTAATTTTGATCCAAATGTGTGTTAACTAGGAAAGTATTATTGAAGCCTCTCGACGTATAATTTATTTAATGACGGTCACTTAACTTAGATTTGCTTGAACTTAGCCCCTGTTTGGTTCGATCAAAAAATAAAATTTTTAGTAAATTCTGATAAAAGTTAATGAAGTCTATAGTTAAAAAATGAATTTTAAAAAATTGGGAAAAAGGGGCTTAATCATCTAATTTGCATTCTTTCTTTCTTTCTTTCAATTTAACCATTTATGTAAAACTGTGACCACAACCAATGGTAAGTCCTATATGTCGTAGACGTAATGCTGATGCATGGCATATTGCTTGTTAGGCACTAAATCAGCCATTTGTTTACCAAATAAAATGAAATTAGATTTTTTGTCAGTTAAAATTGTCGATTCAAAAGGTCATACATTCTTTCAACTGAGTGGAATTGGTAGTTAGCTTTGAAACGCTTACTAGAAAAGATGATCAAATTGAAATACATAATATAAATTGAACAATCAAATTCAAACAAATCGAAATTATGTGACCAGTATGAAACAAAGTTATAAGTTGGGTGACCTCCATCGAGATGATCTAGTTTTAACTTGAATTTTCACTACGCTTCGTTCTTGAACATTAAATTTCTATTTCTTTGTTAAGTTTTTATTATTTATATATGAGATCAATAATTCATAATTACAATGTAAAATTTAATAGAAAGCTTGTACTAATTGGAACTATGATGAGATGCAAATTAAATTTATTTCATTCAATATATCACTTTTGAGAGGGTATTTGAAATCACTTGTGCTCGACATTCGACGATTGTTTGGTTTAAATTATAATCATATTAAAATATGAAGGTTAGAGTCAAATTTTAATTTTAATCACAAAATTTGTTCTCCCAAAAAAGCACAATACTGCATTTTATATTTCTTATCTTTCACTACAACAAAAATAGTCATTTGCATCGTTAAAAATACAATATTTGTTACCTAAAAGTTTTTTTTTTAAAAAAAACAAAAAATAGAAACTCTTTACGTTTTCAACATTTTCTAAAATTCCCAAATAGAAATTTTAGCCTTTTAGAAGTTATCGTGCATCACAACTCTACATGTCGAGTCAACCACTTAGAATTGATATTTTTGTTCCCTTATAGTATTGAGTGCTCCGGACCAAATCGGGATGTCAAGTTGAACGAGTATGTGAGCTCATCGGCTGATATCACAGCTCGCAAGCAAAATTAGAAAAAAGAAAAAATCCTAAAGGTATTGTTAAATGGGTTGCTTTTGCAGCGTTTGTATATTACAGACTAAAAAAGCAGCCCATAATATCCCGTCGATAGAAAAACGATGACACCAATTAGTTACTAAAAGGGTCTGGTGAAATCATTTTCTCCATTACTTCAGTATTATTTATGTAAGTTTTCTAACATAACTTTTTAACATTATATGAAGTCCATGGGCCGAAATCACGTTTTGCTATAAAAAAAAAGAAAGAAAGAAAGACGTAATTGCAGTGGTGTTGTGTGTAGTGTTGATAGTGGTTTGGTGCGGTTGTGGTGTTGGTGGTGTTTCTGTTTGTGGTGGTATGCGCGGTGGTGTTGCTGGTGCGGAGGCGGTGTTGATAGCGGTGACAGGGTGGTGGTGACAGTGACGGCTTTGTTGGTGGTGATGTTGTGACGGTGGTAGTGGTGGGATATTGTTTGTGACCAACTATTTGATTGATCTGTGACCAAGTATTGGTGGTGGATCGGGATTGTGGGTGGAGTGTTTTAGTATATGTGGCCAATTATTTGGTTATTGTGACTAATTATTAAAATGTGACCTTAAAATTCGATGATTTGTGACTTTAAAAATAATTTGTGATCAACAAATTTGAAAATGTGTGACCGATGGATAAAATGTGACTTATAATTTTTTTGATTTGTGACTAATTAAATAGATTGAAACCTATAAATTTTTTGATTTGTGACTAATTAATTCGATAATATGTGACCAATAAATATACATTTGTGACCATAAATTGGATAATTATGTTTTTAATATATTTAATTAATTAACAAATACCTGATTTTTGCATTTTTAAACTTTTAAGGCCTGAAAATTGATTTAGTGATAATACGTGATTTATGATTTTTTTTTTCCCGAAAAGAAAGGGAGAAATTCACAAGTCAATTATTAAGCCCCATTTGGTCCAATTATTTAAAATTTTAATGGCTGAAATAATGTTTTTTTTTTTTTTTTCTGGGGAAAAATTGCAGTTAAAAAGGAAAAACTTTTGGAATTAGAATTGTTGCCTCGAAAAACATGCAATTTTTTTATTTATTTTTTATTACTACAGGAAAATAATATGAATAAAACATCGCATATAGAGTTTTTCAATCATCAGTAATACCTAATATGAATGAAATGTATATATAATTAAATAAGACAAATTAAGCTTGTGTTTTTCCACTAGCCACATTTATTGCCTCCTCGATAGCCTGGAAAAAAGTGGCAATCTTGTACGTAAAGAATCCCACGAGCATTGGTATCAATTCGAGGTGCATGAATCCATAATCCGGAACCAAAATCCTGAGTACAGACCACCTAATGAGATACCTGACTATAATCCAAGAACTGACATTGAAAATGATAAGGAGATATTTGAAATGAACATATGCACTCTCTAAGTTCTTACCCGTTCCACCGGTTATATAACATGACCAAGACAACAGGAACCAATAGCCTTGGCTGGCCAATAGCTCCCCTGCGAGTAAAAAAACCAGATGGAGCCTAGTAGGTCATCTCTGATCTTCCAAATATAGAATGTCCACAATGAAATAGAACAAATTCATAGCATAAACTTAATAAACCCAAAAACGTGGGACATCCTTTAAGTTAGAAGGATTCATGTAGCCGACCTAAAACTCATTGTAAAAGAAGCTTAGGTTCTTGTTGCTTTTGCAATTGTAAACATTTCCAAAAAATTTCTCCATGGATCTGTAGTGGCTTATTTTTCAAAATGCACGAGAACTTGTACTTGGAAAAAGGGAAAACCAAGGGAAAAAACTATTAACTACAATGTAAGAAATAGTTCAAAATTATGCCTCACAAATGTCATCCTCAGCAAAAAGCAACAGGATTGTGTCCAGTTACACCACTAATTGAATTTTGACCAGAAAGTAGTTCTGTAGCAGTCACGATTAGGGTGCCAAATAAAATTCAATCAATGTTGAGATCAAGCAGTAACAAGGCCATCCTTGATGATGCAAACATACAATTATTCAGTGCAGGACATCACATGATTCCGTCCATATAATCTATCTTGATATAATTTGTCAGGATCAAGATGCAGAAGGTAAATGCAAGTCAAATTTAAGTGTCAGAACCAGTTGGCCTTTCACCAAGAAAGACGGGCTTGGTTTATATTTGGCATTTTAAGTACTTTTAAAGCTCATCACAAGATTTAGTTTCTCTAACCAAACTGTTACAGTTGGTATGCTATTCAGATTATTGATACTCATAAAGAGAGAGACGAAATAAGCAGGAAAAAACTCAAATGTCCGCTATGATAGAATTGACCGGTTACAGTGAAAAGCTGAAGCAGGCATACTTCAAAAACCTGATATTAAGGTTTGCAATTTCGAAAACATCACCAATAGCCAGAAAACCATCACATTTACCACTTAAGTAGTTGTAATGCCATAGATGTCCAGACATACAAGGGATTTTAGGCACACAAGCAAACTATATTACATCATTCAGCGTAAAATTAAAATAAGCACAAGTTTGAGCCCCATTTTCCACAAAAAAATGGGTTTTGACCTTTTATAATAGTATTTTTGGAGAATGCATGGTTAAGTAAAGAAAAATTTTGGATTTACGTGCAATGTTATTTTATTTGGATAAAAATATGTGGTTGAAAATGAGTTTGGAGAATGTGACTTAAACACGGGCTAAATTTCATCGATTAAATATGGATTTTTCAGCCACAGAGAATCACACTGCATCGAAGAGAAATTTTATAAATAATAGAAATTCTACATGAAACCAGAGGCAACTAAATTAACATTGTAGTATGTTCATAGAAAACCCATTATCTCAAGATTCTGAAACCTATGGAGTAAAAAAAGACATACTTGACAAGTCCTTTTGCTCCATCTGCCATAGAATCTATGGTGTTTCCAAGCATTCGCATGTATGCCAAAGAACCAAGAAATCCAGCACCATAGCTGAACAAAAGAGAATTATGATTACATACTGGCAGACAGAATGTCTTTGTGAACTACTGTTATACTGAAAATGCTCCAGCGAGCAAGTGTCAACATAAGAAGGATTAATGTACACCTGATTATGTGATAAATCAGAAATGTAAACAGAAGAATCCAGGAAAATAAATAAATACAGAATTGAGGTTTCAAATAACAAGTCATTTGCAAAGGACGGTTAATGAAAAAGGTAGTAGTTTCACAGATGTCAAACATCCCATCTCATTCACAAATATATCGCAGATTAATTTCACAAGGTTGAAGAAATAGTCATACAAAAATTCTGAAACGCATACTAGTAAGGTACTTACCTTGCTGCAATTTCTGGAGAATAAGAACAATAGGCCGAGATTACACCAATACCACCAATGCCCAGTGTGAGGAACTGCAATTTATTCTTCAACTGCAAAAACATTAAAAGGAGAGAATGGAACTTCCAACTAAAGATCTTAAGAATGTAGAAGCTAATACTTTCTAAAAAAAACCTTATAGTACTGTTCCCTTGACTGAGCAGCCAACACTTCTGGGTCCCCTCTGGGACGCTTTGATTCCCTAAACATCACTTCCTGCAGAACAAGAAAACTTGGATTAACGTGAAAGGATTTCTTAAGACAAAAACAACAGTTTGAAAATCAGCACTTTGTTTTAAGCAAGCACAACTTTAAACATATAAGATGAGAAGAAAATTATATATCCAAAATGAAACTACATACACTGCCTCCAGTTGCAGCTTTAGTAGCTCTGTCCCACTTCTCTAGCTCACGTCGTGTTGGGGCTGGTCTCCATTTTCGAGAAGAAATGCTATTACTCTACATATCAATTCAATCCTGATGAGTATGAAAATAACAAATGCAATCTAGTTTTACAGAATATTTTTTCAAAGGGTACTTAAAATCTGTCACACTTGAATTTCTTCAACTTGTGGTTCAACAGAAGATCTTGAAGGTGCTGTTAACTCTTTGCTCAAGTCAATTTCCAAACTGCATCCTCAAAGAGTGGAACTATTACACGGGAAAGTAGTATAGGAATTGAAGACAAAATAAACTAACAAGTTCCAAAAATAAAAGGTTGTGTACCTATCCAGGCTCATGACTCTGTTCAAGCTAAGAAATCCAGAAGGCTCTTCCTGTTCAGGAACGTACCAAAACAATATAAATTATCAAATTCAGTGCAGATACAAGGACAATATATTTATCAATCAAAAGAAATAAAATTTCAGTCTTCGGTAAAAATCCGAACAAACAATTCCGGAATCAAACTGCAAAATTAAATCAGCAGTGCTTCGCAGAACAGTCAATTAATTAGACAAGCAGAAAATTCGAGAAATTCTCTCTCAAAAGAAGGAAAGAAAATGACACAGAGAGACGTCCCTAAACAATGTTCGACAAGCAGTATTATCCAAATTCCAAAACATTTAATCTAAACAAGCGCTACAAGTTCCCCATTTTTACTAATTTCTCATACAACAGCAACGAGCAACAGCAACAGCAACAGCAAAAACAAAACCCACAATAGAAATAACTCGAAAAAACCTAGATAATGACAAACCAAAAATAATCAGTTGGCCAAATACTGGACCTTTGCAGATGAAAATCGAGGGTCAGAATTAGTGTCGACATCGACAGGGTCTTGAATGAGCTTTTTCATTCGACCCATGAAGTCTTTGTTCCACAAGTAGTCATCAGAGGCAAGAGGGTCCTCATCTCCACCCCAGTATTTCCTGAGCTTCGTTGTGGTGGGTGGGCCCCCGTACTCACCCGGAGCCACCCCTGTAGACCATTTCATAGGCTTTTTCTTGGGCAGTATGATCTTGGTCGGCGGCCTTGTGATTGTTGGCTGCGGAGAATCTTCAGATGTGGGTTTGGCCGTTGAAGTCACTGAGAGGTAGCAATTCACTACTACTGCCATTGTGTGTGACTGTGTGTGGGGGACGGGGCACGAGAACTGAAATACGAAATATCAGCAGGGGATTGTGAATTGTGATAGAGAAGATGACAGAGCGTGTATAGTTGATATTCTACCCAAATATTGTCCATTTTTTGTAATTTGTTTACAGATTTTTTTATTTTAAATTAATAATTACATGAATATTTTGTTTATTTATGTATATAATAAAATAGGTAAAATACTCATACTCATATTTATTTTATTTTAATGAAATTTAACTAGTAAAATATATAAAATATCAATAATAATGTAATACAGTTATTAACTGTAGAATTACCTTGATATCATGAAAAAATAAAGTATTAAATGTAAAATTATTATATTTTAAATATAGTATTATATTTATGTTCATGAAGCATTTTCCTATATTATTAATTTGATTTAAGATAGAAAATATTAAACGAAAGCATTTACTTTGTTCATATTCAGTTTTTACTATATGAGGATAATTGGCATAAAATAACTTTTTTATTTATTACTTTTGCAATAATTGTTTTTATCATTTCAATTTTGATATATATATTGATCAACCAAAATACCCTTATTAAATGTTATAGGTGAAGTAAACGCATCTATTTTACATGATAAGTACATTTTAGTGAGGAAAGGTTGATACAGGGGTACAATATTAAAATGGATGGTTAAATTGTCACTGTAATTTTTTATTTCATACACCACATTTTAAGTGTAATTAAATTTCTTAATCTTTACTCATTGTAATAATTATTTTCCTCCACTTTTTTCATCGAATCCTTATCTTCAATTTGCCATTAATTATTATATATTTTGTTTTCAAATGAGAGAAAAATATTTTTTTCGCACTTTTTCATTTATTTATATTTTAAAAATATGATAAAAAAAATAAGTTATTTTACATTATTTCCATGAACTTCTTGACATAAAACTGTTATCAAATACAAAATGTGTTAACTAATGGAAATGTCGAGGATAAAAATGACATGAAAAATCGTTGAGGATATAAATGTTATAATGGGTAAATTAAGAATTTTAAGTACAATTAAAATGTGGTCAAGAAATAAAATTTGTAATGTGGATATAATTACTCTATTAAAATTAAAGTGATAGGGAAGATTGTCGCAAGGATGACAAACGATAGGAACATTTTATATCAATTACCGTAAATACAATCACCAACTTTCGAATTTATGAAATTTGTGCACATTAAATATTTGACAACAATGACATGATGACGATGCACGTTAAAGATGAAATGTATCACACACGGTCCTCTTTGAAGACGCATTAAGTAGAGAAACAACAACTAAGCCACGAGTTACTTCTAATTACATATAACTTCATAAATACAATACTTCAGTCCGAAAAATTTAAGCTACCTCTTCTTATAACTTTTAAAAAAACACATATTTTTCATTGAAAATCAGTATTTACATTTATTTCCTTTTGTAGGTTTTAAACATACCTCATTTTCATTTGAAATTCAACAATTCCACATTTCATTAAAAATCAACTTTTTATGGGTTATACATTGATGTGTAGCGTATGTGTTATCATGTTTCTCGTAGAAAAACATTAAAATACTTCAAATTTTATTTAATATTTTTTTACATCAATAATGTATTACTTGTAGAGTAATATGTGTTACTATGTTACCCTTTTTTCTTTTGGAGGGTAACATATATGTTACCAAAGGCGGAGCCAGAAAGTTACGCCGGCTAGGCTGAAATTTAATTTTTTTCAATGAACTTATACCATAAAAGATGCTACAAACCACACGATAAAACAAAATCTGGACCCAAAATCGGACAAAATCATGCCCAAGTAACTGATTATGACGAAATCACTCAAAACTCACTGAACCAACAAGTTCAACCGTAAACCGATGAACTAGTCGCGGTTTAGTGGTTTTTCCAAATTTTTTTTTTTTTAGTTTAAAAAAAAAATCATAAATGGACCTCATAAATTATTACAATTCAAAGGTCATATAAAACTATTGGATGACATGCTCATTTTATATATGCACTTCTCTCAAATGGTTTCATAAACTTCTAATATCCCAATATTGTCTTTTATAAATGCTCCTCTCCAATGGTTTCATAAACTTTCAATGTCGGATAGCGGCATAACAAAAAAATGTGAAAATACTCATCAAAATCATTTTCCAAATGCATGTCTAATTGACTAATTTGATTTTGAATCTCAACTAATTAAATTGTAGTATTTACCTTCATCCTTTCATTTGGTTCGATCCCGGTTCCATCTCGGTTGAACATTTTGACCCTTCACTTTTTTCAGGTCAGTGACCAAGTCGATTTTTAAAATATTGGTCATAATATATTCTTGAACACTCGTAACAAAGTTCTAACAAATATACTTTTAAACTAATAAAATTAAATATATAGCATATTGCTTATTTTGATAATAACATCGTTTCAGAAGCAAATTAATTGTGAAAAACTAAAAAGAATAACATTAGCCTAACTCAAAAATTAATTCCTCAACCCATAAGCAAATTCATGGTAAAAAATTAAAAAGAATAAAAATTTTCCATTCCAAATATTAATTTTAGCACAATTAACTTTATTTCCAACCCAAGTTTAAAAATTAAATAATACACAATTAACCAAATATTTAAACCCAATTAACCAAATATTAATAGTTTTTTTACAAAAACTTTAAATTCATTGATAATATGGAAGACAATCTTATCTTCTAGAGAGAGAGAGAAAAAAAAAAAAAGTAGCTTGAAAAAAGAAAAAGGGAAATTACAATAATTCAGGGGTTTGAAAAATGAAATTCAAAAATCAGGGGCCAAAGTTCATTATTCAAAAATCAGGTAATATATTAACCCTAACCCTAATTTATCCATATCAATTTCCCTACCTCTCTCTCTTTCTCACGCCTCCCCTTCCTCTGTAAATTTCCCCACCGCCTACCGTCGACCACCATCAACCACAGCCGACATCAACTGTACTATCCTACTTTCTCTCTCTTCTATGAAGAAATATTTTGCTCAGTTTGTCTTGCCATCCACCGCTTCACAAGATCTTGACCAAAAACAATTAGGTGAGTTTGATTGTAAATGCTCGCCCAAATTCCTTAAAATTTGCATTGGAGATCTGTTGATTGGAGCTGCTTGTTATGATTTTAGGAATTAGGAAACGGTGGTTGAATATAATTGTGTGACTATTTTGCTTTTATAATTTTACTATTATTTTTCCCAGTTCCTTCCTGAGGTTTATGTTTGTGATGAATATTTTCTCGTTTTTATTTGGCAGAATCTGTATGTAATCAGCGTTGACAGTGAAGAAAATTTGCTGAAAAGTGGTTCTCCTGTGCTATCAGTGGTGGTGCGGGTGTGTTGTGGGTGCATAGGTGGTGGCGGCATTATCGGTGTGCATTGGTGTTTGGTGGGTAGATAATGGTGTTGCGATCGACGGTGGTGCAGGTAGAAATGTTGATGGTGGTGGTCGCGGTTCGGCATGGTATTGTGTGCAGTGGTGGTGGTGGTGGCGATAGGGGTAGCTTTGGTAGTATGTGACCAAATGTTTAGCAATCTGTGATCAAATGTTTGGTAATATCTGTGACCTAAAAATTTAGAGCTTGTTTGGTAGGGATTTTTGGGAGGAAGAATTGATTTTGAATAGTGATATGATGGGAAATGTGTGGTTAAAAAAGAAGAAAAAGTTATTGATGTGATGGAAAATATTATTTTATTGAAGAATGTGTGGTTGAAAATGAGAATTGATTTACTGTAGAAAATCAAAATCTGTACCAAACATGCCGTTAATAATATGTGATTGAAAAATAATTTGTGACCAATTAATTTAAAAATCTGCGATCTCGAAATAATCTGTGACCAACTAATTTAAAAATATGTGATCTCGAAATAATTTGTGACATACAAATTTTTTGATCTGTGACCCCGAAATAATTAAACTTGACGATATGTGACTAGCAAATAAATTTGTAACTTATAATTATGAATCTGCGACCATTAATCACAAACAAACTGTGACTTTATTATCATTATTTAATAAATATTTTTAATTAATTAAACTCATACCTGATTTTTGAATTTTTAAACTATTTACCCTACTTTTGAATTGAGGTAAAGAATACACCTTAAATATGAATTTTTCTCTTGAAAAAATGTTGCTGGGCTGGGGGTAGGGTGGGCTATAGCCCACCCCTGTCTCAGCCCCTGTATGTTACCTATATGGTTATCTCATTATTTTCCTGACTACCATTTTCTCAACTAAACAACCTTCAACGTCTAAAATCCGTATCCCCAATCGCATAAAAAAAAACCATCGTGCCTTGAATTTCTTGTACCGAGTTCTCTCAATTTCTGAAAAATCAAATCAATTGCTCCGTGGAAAAAAATAAAAAACAATGAAAATAAAAACCTACCCCCAATAGTCCACCGTTGTTTCACCAATAATAATCCAGCTCCAATGTGTTAATGATATTGCATCGACTTTCATTGTACATCATAACTTTTATTTTTCACTCTAGGTGTTTTTCACTTAAGAAGGCAACTTTAAAATTTCCATAACATAGGTTCAAACTCGCACAATTTTCACTTTAGTCAACGCCGAGGTCCCTTTCAAATGCTAAATGACCTACATGCCTGAGTAAAATTTTGGATCAAATTTGTATTTTTTTACTTCAGAAAATTGTCATACCTCTAACTCTCGAAGTCCAACAACTTAGACGCAGGGCACATTGATACCATAATACCTATTTTACTGTCACAATATCAATATTTTGATTTTTTTATTTATTTATAAGAAAAACTAACTTGAAATTAATATTTTCTATAATGAGCCAAATCACGTTCTTAAATTAGAGACTTCTGTCATTGAATCAACCAATTAAAATTCAAGTCGCACCCAAAGAAAGCTCCGAACGAGGATTGGAGTCTCCTTTAATCGTTAAAATTGAAGGATAATGGCTCGGCTCAACCCATATCACAATATTTACACTTATTTCTCTGGCAAGAGCTTTGTTCAAGAAACAGATAGAAAATCAATAAGCAAACAGATCATAATACATAGCAGAAATAGCATAAAACTTGAAAATCTATCATTATTTACTCAATTAATGTTGAAAAACTAAAGAAACAGATTGAAAATCAATAAGCAAAAGTGAAAACCAAAAATAAGCAGAATTTCCTACAAGAAAAAGTTATCAGCCTAATAAAAAAACCTCCTGGCTTGATTCTTGTGAAGAACCCACTTGCCATTAACCCAATCTTGATGAATTCTCAGCCTCTCAGAATCGTAAACAAATTCATCTTTTGAAGAACATTCAAAATACACAATGTACTTGTCTCCAAACCTTGCAGTGACCTTCCCAACCCACCATCCATCGTTGTCAAAAGCATCAACCTGATCGTACAGTTTGAACTCAGTCACCGGAATCTCCGGCGGTGGAGGACGGACCACGGAGGCGGGGACAATCTCTCTTAACGGCCCAGACATGTCATCCTTCAATAGATTATGATACTGCACCATGTATTCTTTCCTTAACTGCCCCGTCACCACCACGGTTGCCTCGTAGTAAGATCCAAGAAAGCCTTCTTCGTTGCTGGCTATTTCCACAAATTCACCAGCCCTATGAAACTTCATCGTTCTCTTCGGAAACTGAAATTGGATTCAAAATTTTGGGTATTCTCTAGACAGAAACAGTTTGATATCTGTATTGTGGTTTTATAGTTGGTAAGTTTTTACTGTATATCAGTATATATATATATATAGGGGTTTTATATTACGCTCTTACCTTATGGGTATAAGGAAAGAAGGTTTGATGACCTTTTAAGATCTCATATATGCTCTCTCATATATTTCCAAATTAATTTCGTATAATAGGCTAAGAAAGCTCGTAAAATAATTTCCAAAATCTCAAAAAGGAAAATACCGAAGTCTGTTTAAATATAGAAGATTAATCATAAACCCCACACCCAGTGGCGGACCCAGTCTCGAAGTTCAGCCCGGACGAACGTTGACCGGTCAACGTCGACAGTCAGCGATCGCAAGAACGAGTTTGATTATTAATATTTAATTATATAAACACACTAAAACAAGTCTTGTTCCCCGAATCCAATTTTCACCACCTGTTCGGTAATTAATTGCAAGACTTAATGCAGTATTCAAAGAAGCTAAATATGGACTAAATCACATAAAACATGTTAACATCACTTCAAAAACTATATCACGTCTGTTTGGGTTCCATTATCTCTACTCCGCTCGATTCATTCCCAGATTTACTGAAATATTTAAACTTGACTATATCTACTTTATCATTCCCTATTCTGACTTCTTATACAAAGATCTGGCAAAAAACACAAAATATTTATGTAAGAGAATCTGATTTGTTATAACAATCAAGAAATAATTAAGCAAAAATATAGCACAATTTACATATATCACAGATCAAGTAATCCATAAAATCCATCAATCAAACGAAATAAGCACAAAAAATGTGCCTTCCTATCTCTCTGCTCTCTTTCTCAAATCTCACACTCACACATATATATGATACAGCTATACACACACATATATAGGCAATAAGGTTGGTGGAGGAGACTTCAAGTCTTCAACAAAATTCTAGATAAATCCTTCAATGGCGGTGGACGACATTCCAGTTTCTTCTACTTATGTCGACAGCTATGGAATCTTTTAGGCTTGACTGCAATTTAATTTGTGAGCTTCAATTCCAGCAACTTCCATATTTCTCGTTAAAGTCGGCGCTGCTTCTTCAATACCCATTTCGATTAACATTAATTTCACAATTATTATTACTCCACGAGAATTTTCCTCCGTATCAACTTTTTCTTTCACCACTCGTCCATTTTTTAATTTCTCCAATCTCTTAATTTTCGCCTCCATCCGCCTCATTGACTGCAACTCCTTCCTCTTCCTCAGCTCCTACTTCGCCTCGATCGGTAGCGAACATACTGAGCCACAGGAATTTTGCTTCGCCCTCGTCACTCATCTCCCCCTCTTTGAACCACAAGAATGGTTAATTGGATTTGGTTAAATTGGTTATGTTGTGTGGGCTAATGGTTCAATTCCAAGCAAAACCAGTTAATTGGGTTGGGCCTTTTTTTTTTAAATAAGGCCCAAAAAAGTGAAAACATAACCCAAAAAAATGAAAACATAAGAGGGGGCGGGAAATTTCAGCTGCTCTTCTTCAGTTCTTCTTCTCGGCGGACGACAACTTTGTAGCGGGAACTTGCAGCTTCTGACGGACCCAGCACGGGCGGCCGCGGGGGCGGGCCGGTGCTGGGTCCGCCCCTGCCCACACCACAAAACACGCCCTATAGAAATTACATTAGAGCATGTCGCACCGGGTTTGTATAGTGCGGTTTACATCTCCAGTGTGGTTTGTGAGCTAATGCACATGGAGCGATATTTACTCAATACGTACTCACGGGTAGCGATTACAGATTCATATGTTCAAAAAAAAAAATCTACACTTTTTCCCAAAAAATCTACTTTTATTTCCTAGACTTTTCACGTTTGGATTTACCAATTTTTCAAAAAAAAAATAATAAATCGTATCTAATCTAATGTTATTGATTGAAAAGATTTGTCTTTAGTACTTAACTAAAAAATTTGAGCAACAATATATACATTACCGTTCTTTATTATATGCCCGATATGTCTATGTCCATAAGTCATTACGTTTGTCTATCAAGACACATGCTAATTGATTTGTAGTCTCATCCAAGCTAAAACTTACATTACGCGCATCTAGCGCGAAACATGTTAGCCCATGTTTGTCTACCATTATCTCAAACTCTGTTTGTTACAATAAACAATATGCACCACACATTCATTAAATAAAATATTTCATACACAAATCAATAAAGTTACTTTAAATCTCAACCATACATTCTCCAAAAAATACTATTTATTACATCATTCTTGAAAAACTAATGGGCTACAAACACACCCTTAGTTTACTTGAATATAAATTATTGTCGTGATGTTAAATTTTTCTGTCCTTTCATAATTCACTTCGTATTGAGTTAAATGCGAAATTGCTTTTGCAAGAAAATAAATAACTTAAAAATATTAATATTTATGCACACGGATTATTGGAGTCACGGCTATAGCCTATAACTTAAAAACGCGTGTTTCGTTGGAATTGTAGAAATAGGAGGGAGAATTACAGGAGAAAAAAGCTGGGTCACGCAATCAATCATTACCCTGAAATTCAACTACTCTTTCTCTTCAGTCTTCTCTTCGGCAGTGAAATTCGCGGTCGAGTAAAAACATTGTTAGTGTCAGAATCTAGAGAGAGAAATTACTTCAGTCCAGTGGATCGGTGATGGCTTCTTCCTCAGATCGCGAAACCTCCGTTTACCTTGCCAAGCTCGCCGAGCAAGCCGAACGATACGATGGTAAATCCCTCGCGCTCGCGCAATTTTTTTTATACACGTAAATATAAATAGCGAAGTATACGCAGATCCTACTTCTAATTCGTAGAACTATGATTTTTTTATTTTATTTTTTCTTTTGGGGAAATTGAACTTGAGTTAGCTAATATTTTGTTCGAGATACTGACCGATAATTAATTACTTATTAGAAGGGGCTAAGTTGCAATCGGCCTTTTAATTTCGCTTTGTAACTTAGTATTTGACTCGAGCTTTAAGGAGTTCATAATTTTTTTATTTTTTGTGATATTTTCTAATTTTAATTATTCGTTCTGTTAGAACTGAGGATTTCGTAGCTTCTACCAAACGAATTATTTAAAATATTTCAATATTTTTTCTTTAATTTTCTTATGTCTTTGGTGATTCAAATAGTTTATTAAAGAATTGGATTTAATTTTTCTCACGTCTTGCGAAATTGCATTTTCAGTCGCATGATCAATACATAATGAAAAATAAGTACAAATCTGATTTTCTTACAGAGATGGTGGAAGCGATGAAGAAGGTGGCAAAGATGGATGTGGAGTTGACAGTGGAGGAGAGGAACTTGCTGTCGGTGGGGTACAAGAATGTGATTGGAGCTCGGAGAGCTTCATGGAGAATCTTATCTTCAATAGAACAGAAGGAGGAATCCAGAGGGAATGAGCAGAATGCTAAGCGGATCAAGGAGTACCAGCAGAAGGTGGAGTCAGAGCTCACCAACATTTGCAGTGACATCATGACTGTCATCGATGAGCATCTCATTCCTTCATGTACAGCTGGCGAGTCGACCGTGTTTTACTACAAGATGTGAGGATGGTCTTACCCTCAGTCATGTTTGAGTGTGATTTTTTGTTTTATTAGGAAGTTGAAGGGGTTCTGTCATTTGCAGGAAAGGGGATTATTATAGATATCTTGCAGAGTTCAAGACTGGTAATGAGAGGAAAGAAGTTGCTGATCAGTCACTGAAGGCATATGAGGTATTCTTAATGTTTTGGGAATGCATAAAGCATATTGCTTGAGTTCTATTATCAGGTAACGTATTCCACTCGACTTGATACATTGACTGAAATCCTTTCAAGAATGCATAGAAGACTGGATGGGCAGGACAGAAATTTGTCTTGGTGGAGAGACATCATGTTTGTGGCTCTTGATGTGTGCCTGACTGTGGTATTTGGGTTTTATTTATCTAACAGGAATTCTAATATGTCCATTCCCTTTAAAGACATCGCAAGAGACATTATTAAGTTAGGGAAACAAGAAGACGTCTCAGAAGCATATAGGGATCTTTGCCCAAGAAAGTAGAAATTCACCATCTTCTGCGATGAGTGTTGCAGTGTTGACCACTGTATAAAAATACATTCACCCAGCTCGTAGTGATATTAAAGGACAATAGTATTAATTTTATTTTGCATGTAGAGGAAGTCATTAACTGCTTTAAGGATTTGTGCAAGGGCAAGGAATGAGGTGCTTGCAATAAGCTATTAAATTTCATTGCACGAGACGATAAATGTATTCCAAATGTTCGACTCTCAAAATTACAGAGGTGTACTTGCTTGTATTTTCTTTGTCATTCCCATTCCTTGACATCTCTCGAGTTGGTTTGCCTCCGAAGCACATGGTTTACCACTTTACCTGTCTTGAAAATTAGGAACCCTGGATCTTAATTTGATAAGAGTAACTTGGTTGCTTCTATGACAGTGTTACTTTAGCATTGTTTGAAAATAATTCAGTGAAGCCATATATCAACCTTTTTGGAAGCATACATTTTAGGAGCTCTGGCTTTGTGGATATCTTAATGAACTTTATTCATTGTTGAGTGATATCAATTTACTCTCGATCTCTATCTCAGTGTGTGTGTGTGGGTGTTTGTGTGCACTCACATACTTACTTTTACTTCTACAATCTGCTTGCAGACAGCCACCACCACAGCCGAGGCTGAGTTGCCTCCAACACATCCCATTCGTTTGGGTTTGGCATTGAATTTTTCTGTCTTTTACTATGAGATTATGAATTCACCTGAGAGGTTTGTCTTTTACGGTCATTGTGTTTTTTCCAAAAAAATATTTCACATTTTAGTACTCTACAATCTTTTTTATTGCAGAGCTTGTCACCTTGCTAAGCAAGCTTTTGATGAAGCAATCTCCGAGCTGGACAACTTAAATGAGGAGTCATACAAAGATAGCACCTTGATTATGCAGCTTCTTAGGGACAATCTCACATTGTGGACCTCTGAGATACCAGAGGATGCAGGTACAATAGTTCTTATCACAATATCACAGGCTTAAATCTTACTGCATTTTAATTGATTTTGCGTCAGATTTTAGTTGGTATTCTTTTACGAGGTGTATATTCCCCTGCCTAGGTTGTGAACGATCACTGCAATTTGTAGGAGGATTAAATGAAAGTGCACTATATACATAAAGATTAATAAGTATAATCAAATGTACTTACTTTGAAGCAACATTCTGATCTCTTCATATTGCCATCACAGATTTTGAGAGGTGTTGCCTACTTTTTAATATTTCTACAAACGCCTACCATGCGATTTTTTATATTAATATAAAATTGTTTGTTTCATATAATGTATATATTTACGTGTAAGGAAATGCAGAACTAAAGATATATGTTTCTACAAAAATGAAATATGTGACGATATCACGTCTTTGAGATGGAAAGGATAAACATTATGGAAACCAACAAGTTAAATTTTGAATGTTAATCCATGAAATGTTACATTTTTCTAATCTTGTTCTGCTTTCCTTTTGCGTGCCGGACAGAAGAAGCACAAAAACTGGATGCTGCCAAGAAAGCTGGAGGAGAGGGTTCAGAGGTAGGCTGCTTTCGTTTCTTATAATTTAAAAAAATTTCGTGTAATCACGACTTGAAATAAAATAAAATAATTTGTGGATTCATTCTTTTCCTTGCAGTGAATCAGATGGATGTTAGTTTGGGGGAGGGAGGATGATGATACAACACACCCCCAGAATACTTGATTTTATCGTGTGTCCTTGTTATGGTTTGATAGTTTGAAAACCTATCTTCCTTACTGAATGGAGTAGTGTGTGATTAAACAGGTGGTTTTATTTTTTCAATTACTACCTTAGCCTAGATGGAAGATTTGTGCGTATTTTTTCTCTACCAGATTAGTGTCTCTAGAGGCAACTTACTGTGGATTTTACCAACTTATTCTCATCTAAGTTCATGAATATGGAATATTTAGCTAACGCAGCAAGTAGCAGGCACAAGAATAAAAGTCTACAAGAATGAAACTGGAAATAAGTCCTTGTTTGATTCTCATTCTATTCAAAATATACTTTTTTCTCTTCTTTTCAACCACACATTCTTCAATAAATAATATTATACGTAAAATCAATTTTTTTTTTTCCTTATTTTCATCAAATCATTATTTCAAAATATATTTTATTTTTGGTAAAAAAATGAGCATCAAACAAGCTCTAAATAACCAAAAAATAAAAACATGTGATTGATTCGATTTCCATTCTGGTTGTAATTGAGCCTCCAGCGTTTGGTTGAAAAAATTAAAATAAAGAGCTTTCTTGAATGGTAACTTGCATCATTGGTCCCTATCTCAATGTTTGCAAGTTAGTGTAAGTTGTAAAGTTGTATAAGTAGTTCTCAACAATTCAAAATTTTATTAAATCGTCTACTTGGGCCTGACCGAAGGGCAAAAATGTGCCCCAATTTAGTTTAGATAAAAAATAATTTTAGTAGATTTTAATAAACATCGATGAAATGTGTGCTTGAAAATTCTTGAATCTCATCAATGTATGATTAAAATTAATTTCGATTCAAATTTTAATTCAATTATGTAGTTGAACCAAATAGGAGTTATATCGACAAAACTCATAAAATTTTACCTGCGAAGGAGGGAGGACGACTTATAGGAACCCTTTGACAGTTGAATAATTGATATGCCATTTTTATTTTTATTTTTTCGTTTTATAGTGACTAACCAGGTAAACCCAATTATACTATTATTCTTTTATGGGATGTATCTTCGAAATAGTGAGGGAATAATAAAATAATAGCATTTGGCATATGCCAGAAAAATACTGCAAGTACGATAAGGCGGGAATTTTCCCTCTCTCTAAATTCTATACGTAACTGCCACCGGACCTAATTGCCATGGGAATCGATCCCTCTTTCAGTATATTAACAATACGAATTCCCATTTTTTTTTTTTCATTCAAATATTCACACAATCACTCAAATTTAACGTTCTAACAGAAAAATGGAAAACTCTAATGGTGATGTGAAGGCCAATATATCTGCTGTTATATTTGATTTGGATGGAACCCTATTAAGCACAGGTGTGTAATTTTACTTCTTTTTATTGATTTCTGCAAAACTGATGGTTTGGATGCATAATTATGCGATTGATTGTTTTGCAGAGCAAGTGACAAGGGATATTCTGAAGGATTTCTTAGCAAAATACGGTAAAGTGCAGGATAAGGAGAAGGAGAAGAAGAGATTGGGTATGGCCAACAATGAAGCGGCAATTTCCATTGTTAATGATTATGAACTTCCGCTCACGCCTGAACAGTTTACTCTAGAAATCATGCCCATGTACCATGGTTTGTAAGTACAAATACTTCTATCTCTACTTATGAACACTGAACATGTATATATTTCTTAATAAGAGGAAATTACATTACTTGTTCGAAGTTGTAGTTTTTCTTTATGTAAAATCAATTTTTTGAATCGATTATCACAAGGATGAAATTTAAAAAATTAAGCAGTAAATAATTCTTTCCTGGTTGTGATAATGTGATAGGTGAGTTTAGACACTGGAGTCGACTTCAAATTCTGGTTTTCCATCTGACAAATCACTCCATGTTGTCAAAAAATATGTAGACTGATTTATATGGTTGGGTGAGTGGGACTGAGCCTTGAAACTGTACTTGGGCGTTGCATCAAAATGCTAATTACAGAATCATTCACCACAGAAAAAAATGGATGTGGAGATTTCATACACGTTCTTATTAAAAGTTTTTAACAGAATAAATATGTTACCTTTATTGTACCCTTGAGGGGGCGGTTTGAAAAAGAGCTAAGAGGAATTGATATGCTAGCTTCAAGAATGAGGTCTGTGTGATTTGCGCTCTTAAGCTGGATTTTCAAAAGATGGAACGACATATCCTTTTTTCCCCAAGTTTAATCTTTGCTATCATTCTGAACTAGATTGAGAACAGTCATCCGTTGTTTCGTCATGCTATTTTTTCTCAGAATGCTAAGCTTTTAATGCTAGTGCCTAGTATAATGAAGTTGTCGAGATATATACTTCATAAATTTTGACGAGCATGAGTTTCTTGAACTATATTCTCTCTTTTATCATTTTGGATAATTGTTATGTAATTCTTATTCTTTGTTATGTTTCCTTGTAGATGGCAACAAGCCAAAGCACTTCCAGGTGTTAATCGTCTTATGAAACATCTTCGTAAGCATGGAGTGCCGTTTGCCCTTGCTTCAAACTCTATAACGAAAAACATTGATGCAAAAATTTCTCACCATGAAGGTCGTGATGTTCTTTTCACTTTCTTACTATATTGGCCAAAATCATCCATTCTTTACATCACGATTCTTTTTATGATTATCATGTAGAAGTTCCATCATTATTGTTTCATTTGATTATTCATGAACATGTTTTTCATAGTCAGTTCTCTGCTTTCTAAATTTTCCAGTATGTATAGTTTACTAAATAGCCTGGCTACTGTTAATAATTTCACAACTACCACCGCTGGCTTTTGTTTTTCTAGAACTTAATAACAGTGACTACTTTCCAGGACTGTTCTTGAATATTGACTCTGGATTACTTTTGCATACATTGCTCTGTTCAGGCTTACCTTTCTCCTTTAATATTTATTAATTCCAGCACGCTAAATTCGAATTTCTCATGCATCATGTTGCTTTTGAATGGCTTTATAATTACAAAGTTTCTCGTTATAGTCCTCCTTGAATTGTATGTTTCATGTCTCGCTTGCAAAATATGCATAGTGCATCTCGAGTCACGCCTTCTTTCTGAGTCATATTCAAGTTCCCCTCTTTTGTGTTTATAGGTTGGAAAGAAAACTTTGCAACAATTCTTGGAAGTGACCAAGTCAAGTCAGGGAAACCCTCCCCAGATATGTAAGATAATGATTTTTTCTCTTAGCTATGCCTTAAGAGATTTTACTTTGTCCTGCATGAAATGTACTAATGGCATTTTATTTTCTTTCTGTTCAATTTATTTTCAACATTAAAGAATCCTGATGTCTAAAGCTTCATATTCATATAATGGACGATATTAATTTTTCAGAATAAACAGTCAGAAGCTTTTCAGTGAATATTGTACAAGGAAATTAACCCTTTGTTTCTATATCTGGTATATTAGGATTTTTCCTTTCTGAGTCTTTTTCCAATTTAAAACTGTCCATCAGGTTTTTGGAAGCTGCAAACAGAATGAGTGTAGATACAGCCAATTGCCTAGTGATAGAAGATTCCCTGTAAGTCACAATATTATAAGTCTTTTTTTATTTGGTTGTAGATACAGCCAATTGCCTAGTGATAGAAGATTCCCTGTAAGTCACAATATTATAAGTCTTTTTTTATTTGGTTTATTTGTTTTTGTCTAAGTTATCAGCATAATTTATTATGGCAATATCTAAATCACATGGTTCCTCGCTGGTATCCCAAGAAGGAAATTATATGCCATGATTTTATTATTCTTTGACTGCAAACAACCATGCCCATATATTTTGAGGTAACTAGAGGTAGTTTGAACCAAGAAAAAGGAAGCAAGTAAAGTGAACTGACCTGGCACAACATCGTACAAAAGAAACATGGAATTCTTCCAGCAATATTTGTCTCATGCTATGCAGTGAACCTCTTTATAAACTGATTGATGGAGAACTTCATTACACGTTTTTGTCTTTTCATGTTTACAGTTTTATTGACCTCAAATTTAGTCACACTACAAGAGATGTTGAAATTTCAATTTTTTCCTGATCATGCTTTATTTTCTTTTCCTGTCATAAGAGTAATTGATTCATAAGCGTTGTTTAGTTCATAGGAAGAATGCTTTTGAGTTAGTTAACCTGCTATTCTTTGATAAAGAGGTATTTTCCATGGGTTTACCTTGGTATCGTGTTCATACCGTTGTATTGAATGATCCCGGTCGGTTGCTTTCCGTTCATATAATGCATACAGCTCTGGTTGCTGGTTGGGCAGGTTCGATGGCTCTGTATGAAATTTGCGATCAAATGTAGTGCAAGACTGCATTAGCTTTACATTCCCCAAAGAGAATAGCATTCTGTATGTTATTGAGTCAGGAGTAAAACTTTTATTGTATTTGAAGTGTAGCCCAGTCTAAATTAGCAATTGGTTGAAGCTTTATTTTTGTGAGTGTGTGTGCGTGCGCCCACACTCAAATCTAATCTGAAAACAAAAATTTATTCACAAAGTTATTTTCATAGACATGATCACATGTTTTAAACTTGGTCCCTGCTATATGTTATGAGATTCCTTTTGCTTCTGCACCTGTTAATGTGTACATTTCCTCGCACAAGAGTTGAATGATAATCTTCCACGTTTGCTAATGCTGGCTTTTGGAGCAGGATAAAGTCCATATTGATTTCATTAGTGAGATAGAGACCAATATCTCTTATTTCAAGCTTTAATTTATATGCAATCTGGATGAGCACAATTTTAGGTTTCAAATGGGAACATTTGATACATAGTTACCGAAGGTGGAATAACTCGTTCTTGAATATCTTCTAAGAATACATTGACAGAGATGGTACATTTTGGAACTACCCAAGAGACTTATCTTGACATGATCAGTGGCCAGTAATTAGATATACTTCGCTCTATTGTGCATGTATAAACTGGTGCAGGAAACTGCATTACTATGTACATTCTTCTATGAATTAATTTTTTTCTTCTCTAGATTTTTAGCAATCATAGTATATTATAACTTGATTTGTGAGGCTTCTGATTATGTAAATAAACATTCCTTGTAAATTATATGGTTGCGGACTTTATTTTTTTTACATTCGTTTTTATTTTAACCTTTTGATTATGTAAATAAACATTCCTTGTAAATTATATGGTTGCTGACTATTTTTTTACATTCGTTTTTATTTTAAACCATGATTTATCGCACTTTTTGTTTCCAACAGCATTGGTGTAAAAGCAGGAAAGGCTGCTGGAATGAAGGTTGTGGCTGTGCCATCACTCCAAGTAGAAAGTCACTTATATTCGATTGCCGATTCCATACTTCATTCGCTTCTAGAGATTCAGCCACAAGTATGGGGTCTACCACAATTTGGAGACTGTATGTTTATTGCCAAATAATCGACTATCTTGCTAATGGTCTTCATTTCATTTAATATGAACTGTTGCTCTTAAATTGATTATGCAGGGGTTGATAATACTTTGCCAATTGAACCCATCCGTATAACAGGCCTATTTAGCAACGGGCTTATCCTGGAATATGAAGGTTTCAAGAATTATTTTCCTTGTGCCTGTTCTGTTTTGAGTTCTTATTATAAGCGTTTGTTTCTTTAAACATCATGTCATGTGTACTTATACCTACACATTATTTTTATTTGTTACATTTGGAATATGTTTTACTTGTTCAACAAATATCTGATCTGATTAAAAGAGTGTAAATCTAGATGGTGGTTGGTCTGCTCTTCCTGATCAAGTTTGGGGACTCTACATTGGATGGGTGAAATTTGACAAACAGAAGGTGTCCAAGGCTGTAATCAGCGTAGGATGGGACTTGAAATGTTGTGATTCCAAGAGAAAAATTGTGAGTATATCATTACTAGAACCTATTTTGTCGAATATTTTAGGCTCATAAGAATTATTTGCATATTCTTTTTTCAAAATTTTGAGCAAAAGATTTCCTTTATTGTAATTTTTAAGGCAAGATTATTTCAAAAATTTGAAGAATCTCCACAAGTACATACATATATATTTTGGTAGCCACGCATATACTATATGCTTGAGAATTGGCATTTCCTTCCCCTTCTTTCTGGATGCCCTTTTCTGATATTTGCCAGCATTTGCGAACTTAGACTCCAATTGCTGGTGTCAACATGTTTACCTGATTTAAAATGTTTTTATCGGCTTCAAATAAGAACATCTCAGAAAATTTTCATCATCTTATTTTTTTTTTTTTCAACTAGAATGTAACTTTAACTGCTTTACGTCCCTAGAAAAGGGGTTTCTACTCGTTCGACGGTTCATGGCATTCGTTACTGCTATTTATTTTACTTCTTTACTTCTCATTGACTGACCGCTCCTTTTCAGCAAGCATGTACAGTTGAGGGTATCGACGAGAGCATAAACGACAGTAAGATGCACATACTGCTTGTGGGCTACCTTCGAAGATCATGCCACGTGGTAAACAAAATATTTACTCAACACACTGACTTAATCAATGATACTCGTGGTTGCATACTGCAAGTGTACTGTTATCACGGGAACATTAGTTTTCACTCATCAAATCAGATGAGTAATTTGAAATTGGTCTCGTAAGCAGATTATAAAGATTGACACGCATTGTGTTAGCGTTTATTCATGAGATCATTTACTATCTTTTGATTTCCTCGTCCAGCCCACCCGTACAAGCACACGGCACACACATCAGACTCGAATAATAATTGCCATCTTGTGTTCATCATGTTATCATTAAAAAAAAATGTCAGAGCTATCAACTTATGTATGTTATATAATGAGATTTTATCTTTGATGCTTTATTTTCTTCTTTCTAAGTGCTATTTCTCACCGATGAAAACTACTATCTACATATTATACTAGCTTAAATTCTTACTTTATGGGCCTTTTTGTGCAATGAAATTTGCTATTTTCTTTTGTTGATTGAAACTTCCACTCAGCACTTTCTAATTTCTATGCACAATACACAGGGAAATATGCTGGAGAACCTAGAAATACTCGAAGAAGACATATTGGCTGCCCGAGCCTCCTTGAATTTGCCTGCGTTTTCGTACAATTTATTGAATTCTTTCTCGCAAGGAGATTCTGTTAAAGATAATTTTACTGCCTTGAATGACTATCACTAAGTATGTTATCATCTGAGTTCTACTGATGCTCTGATAGCGATCTTTTGTAACGCAAACTAGAATTTGTTCCTTGTGGCTATGCAAGTTTCTCACAGTATAAGATTGTTCGAAGAGATGTTACCTGCTTTGCAGTCTAACAGACATAGAATGTCTTGAAAGGTGAATATTTTATTGTAACAAGTTGGTCCTAACTGTTTTTTTCTTTTCGTGGATGTCCAATAATTCAAGTTTATAAACGAATTGATTTTCGGTGGACAGTTTTCATACAGTTTTCCAATAATTCAAGTTTATTAAAAAGGCACGTGACACATTTAATTTTCTGAGGGGTAGTCAATGGAGAAATAAATAAAAAAAGAAAAGAGTTGGAAATTTTGTGAAGCTTAAGCCTTGTGAGTCTAGATATACAATAAGACACTTTTCTATTTTTAATGTTTTTTTAATTATTTTAGACCAATAAATAAATAAAAGAATGTATACCTTGAAAATTTATAAGAACTTTATACTAATTTCCAACAAAAATATAATTTTAAAAATCATAATACTGCAAATCAATAATGTTTAGTTGGTGACAAAGAAAGCCATGTTTGTGGACAGAGTTTGGGCTTTTAAGAATTTTTTGATGGACCTATTTCCTTGGATGTATTAGAAAGAATAATGTTATTTATCGTTATGATAATGAAATATCGGTGATATGACAATTTATGTCGAATAATAATATTGAACAGTTCAATTTTTATAAAAGAAAGGGGGAAAGAGGGAGATAGAGATGCGACAGATTGCCATGATATCGATGTTTCATCATCATCGTGGTAGCAATGGTTAAAACATGGAAACAAATTTATATCTAAGACCCTGTTGATAGGTGCCATTTTCCATGGAAGTTGGAATATATTTTTCAATTTTTCACTTTTTGCCATGTTTGATAGGTAAAGTATTCCATAGAATTTGTTTTTCCAATGAAGCCTCACGTGATTGACTTTTCCTTATTTTTGAAAAATAGGTTTTCCCACCACTTTGGTGGGAAAATGCTTTCCATCCTCCTCTTTTTTTTTTAAATTTTTTTTTTTGGCAATGAAAATAAATTTTATGGACAATTTTAAAAAAAATTCTCTTTAATGGACAATTTTCATGGAAAACAAAGTTAAACGAATAGAAAAAGATCCAAAATTTCAACATTTTTCAGATGAAAAATTATATCAATCAAACATAATTAATTGACAATTTTCAAATAAAACAAATTTTAAATAATTCAATTCCTTATAATTCATTTTCTTTTCACTCAAATTCCACTATTGCAATCAAATGGACCATAAGAGAAACTCGTTTCAAAACTAAGAAACAACATTTAGAATTTCAAAAATCACATATTAATTAAAATTTATTTATGAAATAATTAATTAAATATATATTAATGTCACAATTTTATACTATTTGGTTACAAATTATCGAATTAATTAATCACAATATTTCTCAGTCACTTATTGAAAATTTTATAGGTCACAAATCAAAAAAAAATTGTAAGTCACAATTTTTTTATTGGTCATAATTAACAAATTTTATAAGTTACGATTCAATTTTTTTTTTCACATTATTTGTTTGTAACAAGTTATCGGTCACATATTATTCATTGATCACAAAATATACAACTCATTGGCGACAATCTCAAATAATTGATCAAATATAATTATTGGTAAAAAATTAACCAATTTATTAGTCACAATCAACCAAATAATTAATCGCAAACACCCTCACCCCACCCACGCCATCCCACCTACAATCAATGCACCACAGCCACCGTTGTTGATCGTCGCCACCACCCCCACTACCAACGTCATCACCACCTCACTAACACCGCCAACATCAACACCAATTCACCATCGCAGCAAATATCACAGTCGCCACCACTCAAACACCACCAAAAATTAGATCCAAAATCATTAGTCATCACCACGACCACCACCACCTCATGAAAGAACACTTTGATTCATATTGTTGAATAAGTTAAGAATAGTTGACCTCCACCCCATAGTGTCACCGATGGAGCTCCGATGCTAGAGAGACTCTCACCCGCGGAGGGATTGAATCTGTAAAGAGAAGTTAGGTAAGATGACGGGGTTGAATCAACAAGAAGTAACTGGACTAAACCAGCAACGATCTCCTTTGTGGCGACGACGACGAGAGTACACCTGTGGCTGAATCAGCGGCGATATCACACAAGAAGCAACACCACCTCATAGTTGCGCCAACCAGAGTGCATGCAATGACGCTTGCGTCAAGTCGCACTCCACGCCAACGAGCGTCGTTGAGAGATAGAGAGGAAAATTCGGGGTTTAGGTAAGTGGGGTGGATGGAGGTAAGGTTCACATATAAATTAATTTAATTTTATAAAATTATTATTTATATTGAATTATCATTTGATTTTTGTATAAACAAACTTTAAATCTGATTTTTGAAATGGTAACTTAAAAAATGCCGATTCCGTGTAATTTGATTTCCACTCAACATTTTGCTGGACTGAACTTCAAAAACATGAAAATGCCATTAGCCAAATAAAGAGGGGTGTGCCTTTTTTCATCTAGATGTGCCTTAAGCAATCCATGAAGTGTTGACATCTTTTTCTCCAATGTAGTGCTAGGCATTTCTAATCACATGTTTGTGGATCCTATGTCTTATGGGACATGGACTTATTCGCCATAACATGCCCTTATTTTTCTTTTTTCTTTTATTTAACTGGAATTTTACTTTTCGATTCAACGTTTTCGAAGTTTAGAACGTTTTAAAGGATTTTATGAAACTATTTTATATAAGTTGGCTTTTCAAACTAGAAATAAAACATTGAAGATTTAAAAGAAATATGACGATCATTATTTCCTACAACGAAAGTGTAGAGAACCATCCATTTCCCACATCCAATTTGCCCCTATTTCGCGTGGGAAGTCACTAATAATTAAAAGATAGTTCAAACGATTGTGTAAGGAACAAACCTCTCGAGACAAAGTATCAACGAGGGTGCTTTATTATGAAAATTACAATTGGCAAGAAGCGAAATGCCTCCAAGGAGCATAAGCACACTGAACAATTGAAAGTTTAACGACAAGTAATTAAAAGAAACAAAATTACATATTATTTGTTCGAGATTGATTTGATCGGCCCTCTGTTCCATGCTATTTCTTCTCTTTTATACTTCTCTAACAGTTTTCTTGTAGTACCGTAAAAAACTGCTTATCGCCATGTAACTACCCACTTTCTCCATAAGGCTGACTAATCAAGGAATTGCCTTTTTAATCGCTGTCATTACTCCTATTACTTAACTACTTGCAACAAAGATTCTGGGGTCGTGGACTATGATAAGATTGCTCATTAACAGTTTTAATAATTGTTGCTTTAAATTATTCACCAGACGTTACATTCGCCCAGCCTCTGGGCGTATCACGATGTTGGCCGATGAGGGGACTGTCGCTCTAAATAACCATAATGCACTATCTCGTTCTGATCTTGGGCGTCTTGCAAGTTTGGGCGATGGTGGGCCTCCATTACATAACTCTGTCTTGGATTTTTACATGGTCTCGTTTTGGGTTTATTTCGAATCTCCTAACTGGACTTCATTCTTTGGGCCATTCGATTTGACCATATTTTTGTGTGTCAACAATTACCCTTCAATATGGAAAAATTCATATTAAGTATTAATCTTATGCCATATTCGTTCTTTGTATGTTATCGCAACACTTGAAATTCCAGAAGGCGGAGAATTCTAATCATTATTTTGTTTGGTGGTGACCTTATATATCCCAAGACGTGCTACTCTTATAAACCGAAAAACACTCTTCCTCATCTCGCCATCATACCCACATTCTGTATCGCCACACTTTTATAAAGGTTACTGTTCATCTTTTGATTCTCCATTCAAACACTCGTGCTTCTAAAACCCTTAAGAAGATTAAAGTTTATAGTAGATGGCGGTGTCAGACAACTCTCTTAGCTTCGAAGACTTTCAACAGCTACTATCAAGACCATATGTGAATCCTGCGCTTTCATCGCCAATGCTTACTTCAATGAATTCTTCATGGGTCCATCATTTAATGATGTTGATTCTGTGGGACAAGCCGTAGTAGGCCAGTTAATCCATTGCACCCAAGATCCTCATTTTCTGAATCCGTTTCCATTGAAGCCAATCCATGAATGAGGTATACGTATTTGGCCTAAAACTGATACTACCTTTCGTCTTTGGCATGCATGTATGGTAACTCATGGCCCCACCAAAGTAATTTTGATCGCACTAGGATTTCGGATTTATTAGTAATATGTTGCACTACGGGCAATATTACTCCATATTCACAAGTGGATTCCAAATTTAGAACCTTCGAGTAACCCGAAGCTATCTGGGCTAATTTATTTGCTAAATCATTATACATCATCTTGGCTAAGCATCAGGTTGACAAATGTTGGGCGATCTTCCCCTTCGTCGCCAATGTTCACCTTTATCAATGGGTCTTGTGCTTGAGCATGCCTAAGTTTTGTGATCCTCATTATTTCATCATCCAGGCTCCTGGTTAGCACTTGTTCTTCCAAACAATCCACTTTGTTGACTTCTCAGTCAATACTTTGCTCTAACTCAAACACTGCTAATTTATTCTTCAATATCTTCACATCTGCCTTTTCCTTTAACTTTTATTTACATTCCTTATTGAAAGCAATCAGTCTGGCTATGAAGGCCTGAATATCGGCAATGTTTTCTTGTTGCTGATAACTCATTAGAGTTTCTTGACCATCATTTTTCCAATTACTGGCTCTTCAAGGGCCACTATGTTTGGCCTCATTTGATTGAACATTTCGGTTAATGCGTCTACCGAAAATGGCTCCTCGCTCTATGCTACAATTTGAGTTTCTTCCCCATCTTGCACTACCCTAACAGGTCCATAATTTCCTTCATACGTGAATCTTTCCACTGAGTTTGCTTCTGCAACAAAGGGTATATGGTCTGCTTGCACCACTTCGAATTCGCCTTTGTCATTCCAGAAAATCAGGCATTGGTGAAGTGATGAAGGTATGCAATGGCTCCCGTGAATCCAATCTCTTCCTAGTAGCACATTATAACTGGTAGGACCATCTATCACAAAAAAAACTGTAGTCCTGGTGGTTGTTCCCACAGTTATATCCAGTGGCATCACTCATTTAGTTGAAGTGGCTCCCCCATTAAAACTCGTGAGAATAACTTCTGTGGGGATCATATCGCTCTCTGTTATTGCAAACTTTCTCATCATTCTGGATGGGATGGTATTTATGGCTACTCCATTGTCGATAACACTTTTGTCACATGTATACCATTAACTAAGGCTTTCACATACAACGGCCTCAAGTGCTTGGTTAATTTCATAGTTGGTCTCTTAAAGATGACATTTTCAGCTGCATCAATTTCCACCTCCTGTTTATCTTCCGTTGGATTGTTTCTTCGTGACAAGTCTGCGTGCAATATTTCACATTGGGTCTTTGCTTCTTGGACTTCCTTCCTAATTTTTCCCAATGCTTGTTCTTCAGTTATCCAACCTGTAGGAGGAGTCGATATCCTTGGAAATGACCCATATTTCTCAGCGCGAAGCATTCTCACCTTCCTCTTGGGCGTCCCATACAATAAATAGAAGTTAAAGGCGCGCCCAGACGGTTCACCCAATAAATCTACCTCGTAGACACCTTCCTGATACAACTGCTTTAATAAAGTGTTACGCGACACTCCTCTTCTTTTTTTCTCTTCTTCTAAGTCGATTTCCTCTTCGATGTCAGTCATATCATCATCCTCTTCTTCATCGCACATCTCCTAATATGTTTGGCCTTCTTCACATTCCAGTACACAGGTTTCTTCCTTGTCCTCATCTTTATTGTTCTTACTTTTGAATTCATCGACCAGTAAGTAATTGTTAGCCATAACAGGAGGTAGCGTGACAAATTGAATAGTAAGGAGTCGCTCTGGGTCTTCTCCATCTTCATCTTTCTTTCCACACTCAGATTTTGATCTCCCAGAAGAACTTTCTGGTATTTCCTCCATGGACTCACCCATACTAGCCTCTTCATCATCTTTGAGGACATTTTGGTTAGCCACTTTTAGCAGTTTAGGCACCTTAGGACGTGATGGTCCTTGTTGTTGTCTCATCATTCGTCTATAATTCCGTTGGAAATGCCTTTGTTGGGTTCTGGTCATTTCATTGAAGGGTACAACTCTTCCTGCATTATACTGAAATGAATGCCATACATTCGACTGGCGAGGTTGCGGCCTGAATGTTTTCCCATAGTTTATCGATCTGAACTGCCTCTCAAAAGGCGGTTTCCCATAAAATGTCATATATTATCCTCCATCGGGTTAGAAACTCGGCACACTGTTAGGACGATGGTGATTTCGCTACGTTCTAGATCTTTCATTCACTTCTCCATTACATCTAGCACATAAGATACCTTCGTCCTTTCTAGTTTCATTTCCCTTGATACACTCAAAAATATTAGGATGTGACTCAAAATCTCCTTCTCCATCATTTATGATTAACTTGAATTTTGGCAACTTATTTTTGAAACCAAATGTCACCATATTCACCCCAAGTGGCCATGGGAAATGATTTTCATCCACCGCCATTTCTTCTTAGCATCAAACGTGATTCGCCTTGACTCAATGGTATCCTACAACACATAACGAAAAACTAGACAGTTATTAGTCATATGCGACCATGCATTGTGCCATTTACAATATTTTTTACCCTTAACTTGTTTAGGTCTGGCAACTTATGCTGTTGCTCAACTTTCTCTGCTTATCCTTATACAATTTGTCAAATATAAGGTTAGCTTTGGTCACATAAAATGAGAATACCCTAACATTTTTATTTTCATTTTTAATAGGCTCATTATTGTCTGTCACTCTAAATTTGACCATTATAGGACAAACATATGCATCTCCTTTAATTAATTCGGCCAAACACATCTCTGCCTGATCATAATATTCGTCATTAATAATATGAACGTCAAAATTCGAGTTTCTATAATAAGTCTCTTTACTAGAATTTTTCATTTGTTCTTCTTCTCTTATTAGACGTTCATATCTAACCACATTAGCACTCAATTGGAAAAATTCAGGAAACTCCATGTCCTGAAATTTCTTTTTTAAATCGAAACTCAAACAATTTTGAGCAATTTTTACAAACTCTTTCTCGGTCAAAGGCACAAAACATTTGCTCCTAGTTATTTTAAACCTCTAAAGGAAACTTTCTACCCATTCATTTGGCAATTGATGTAAATTCGCAAAGTAGGCCAACGTAACGTCAAATTCAGTCTTGTAAAACTGAGCGTGGAACAATTGTTCCAGTTGTTGTCATGTTTGGACAGAATTTGCTGGCAAGTTAATAAACCATGAGAAGGCTACCCCTGTTAACGAACTAGGAAACATTCTCATTTTGTGATAATTAGTTACTTCACCACATTGCAGTGTGAATCGCCATATTTGTTCTAGGGTTGAAACTTCTCCCAGACCGGTAAACAATGAAAATTCTGAAACTTTGTACCCTCTAGGCCAGAGATATGCTTGATCTACCCAATCAGAATATGACTTTGTGTAGGTCGGCCTTATAAAAGGATGCATCCAAAAAGCCATTTGATCATATACTATCTCTGTAATTTGATTCCTCAACACAGCGTTGGGATCATACGGGGCTTCTATAGGTTGATTCATTGGTAGGACTACTTGAGGCCTGACATTTGATACTTGGTTTGTGACAAAAATGTCATTATTCAAACCACTATTGCCATGAGCCCGAGTATTTCCGCTATCATTAATTTGTGGGGGTATTCTGTCCATTAGTTTGAACATTGTCTCTTGCATTTGGGTTACCCCCAGGTTTGATGCTCCGTTACCACTATTCAAGTTTGCCATTCTGTTACCCCCTGGTTTGAAGTAGGTGGTCCAAATGGCGGTTCTATTCCTTGATTCGAATTTAGGACTGGGGAATTATATCCCACAATTGTCCTGGATTGAAAATGATTTCCTATACTTGACATAATTGGTTAACTAATTTGGCCCACTAACTTATTCATGATTTCATTTAGAGTGTTTAGTTGTTTGGCCATGTTGTCATAATGTACATTCCCATTTTGAATAAATCTTTCCATATTGTGAACATTTTGTAAATTTACCTGTTCAACGACATCTTGTGTGGGTTCACCAAATAATGCAGGCATGATTCGAGGACTTAACTCTGTCATTGACTCATAACGACTTTAGTTATGTCCCTCTATTCCTGGAGCACCTTGCTGCTCCTCATATCGTTCGATCACATACTAGACTATTCATTGGCTTGTTGGCTCCTTATCGGAGTTCTTATGAGGCATATTGCTTCACTCTTCATAATTTCAGTCTTCAAACACCAATTGTCCCACTTGGCGTGCTAAATTGTTTCGCGCGGGAAGTCGTTAACTCTTAAAAGATGGTTCAGACGATTGTGTAAAGAACAAAACTCTCGAGACAAAGTCCCAACAAATGGTGCTTTATTTAAGAAGATTACAATTGGAAGAAGTGGAATGCCTCCAAGGGGCTCAAGTACACTGAACAATTGAAAGTTTAACGACGAGAAATTAAAAGAAACAAAATTACATATTCTCTGTTCGAGAGTGATTTGATCGGCCATCTCTTCTCTTTTATACTTCTCCGACAGTTTTCTTGTAGAATTGTCGAATACTGCTTATCGCCCTGCAACTACCCACTTTCTCCACAATGGCTGATTAATCAAGAAACTGTCGTTTTAACCGCTGTCATTACTCCTATTACTTAACTGCTTGCAACCGAGATTCTTAGATCGTGGAATGTGATAAGATTGCTCGTTAACCGTTTTAATAACCGTTGCTTTAAATAATTCACCAGACGTTACACTCGCCCAGCCTCTGGGCGTATCGCGATCTTGGGAGATGAGGAGACCATCGCTCTAAATAACCATAAGGCACTATACTTGCTCTAATCTTGGACGTCTTACAAGCTCGGGCGATGGTTGACCTCCACTACATAACTCTATCTTGGGCTTTTACATAGTACCAGCTCGGGCGATGGTTGACCTCCACTACATAACTCTATCTTGGGCTTTTACATAGTACCGTTTTGAGTTTATGATTCGAATCTCCTAACTGAACTTCATTCTTTGGATCATTTGATTGGACCATATTTTTGTGGGTCAACAGCTTCGATTTTTGTCATTTGTTACGTTTCTTCTGTGTTTATTGAAAATAGCGGGGTCTTTTTGCATTGTCTTTTTTATTGAAAAAAGACGGGTTTACCTTTATTCTTTACTAAAATAGCAAAATAAGAAATAAATAAATAATTCATCCTTGTGTTGACGCTCTCTCTCTAAAACACGCCTGAAAGGATACTCCTAGCTTTACAAAAGGCGTTAATATCCAATTTGACGTTTTCAAGAACCAATTATTAAATTTATGAAGCATTCCCTCTCATAATTCCTTCAAGTCAATTGTTCAGAATAAAAAGGGATTATTGCAATATTATCAACTCAAAACAGAGTCCGATTAACGCTAGATGGTGTAAAATACAGGACAATTCTACTAATATAACAGCAAAATCTTTCCGGAGAGAGAAAATCACAAAGGACCTTTATTTAATTTAAGACACTTCGATACCTGGCTCACTCAAAACATAAAATCTAAGCTTGGTTTGAACAATTTCTCCTCAATTCCATGGAGACGAGCCTCTTAGGAGATTAAACTTCAAAACCATCAGTTGCTCGACTGACGCAATTCAGGACGGACAAAATCAGCATCCGGGGGCACTGATATGTCCACAGTAGGTCTCAATTGGGCACATACTTCAATAGCTCCATGTACGGGATCTGATAGGAAGTTGCTAATGAGATCTTGGTTAATGGGAGCACCTTTATCCACTGCTACTAAAGCCTGCTGTGTGAGAATGTAATCGAAACGAGGGGCCCACTTCCTTGATCCTAGCCGTGCTGTTGTTGAACAATTGTCAACCATGAATGAAATGCCTCGAGCATGCATGAAAGGATTTAAAGAATCCACAGACTCGATGACACTCTCGTTGATAATCTCTGAGTAGGAGTGCCCTTTCTTCCTTAGAATCTCAATCTATAATCACATTCAAAGTAACTTAAGGGAATATCATCAGATAAAAGGTACAAAAAAACCTATTTGCCAATCCATTTTTTCCAGCTAAAATATCATTAATCTTTCTGAAGTAAACTGAATATACACTTAAAACCAATTCGAGCAACATGCATTTGAGCAGAGATCAAAACTTTAAGTATGCATTACCACTTTTCAGATCAATCAATTAACAGTCTGCTATTACTACTCTCAGCAACACAGATTTCACATTGTAATCACTTCTAGTCCGCGTATAACTAGAATATGCCATTTAAAAAGAATACAAGTAAGAAATAAATTTAAGTTAAGATTTCAAAAAAGTCCTCACCTGGGCCATCATCAATGCCACATAGCAACCAGCAGTGAAAGGATATAAAGGTCCCAAGTCACCTGCTGGACGTGCTGCTCGAACTTTCTCACCAACTTTCCACATCCGTGTCTGGTCAATATTCCCCATCGGAAAAGCTGGTAAACCTTCCTTCTCCTGCACGGAAGAAGAGAAAAAAGAATGATAGAAAAAAAATAAAAATCATAATGCTTAAATTGTGAAGATAGAAATAGAATCCAACATACAGAAAAGCGACGTCCAGCCAAGACAACACTCCTGATCTCACTGCAACTAGCTACATCTTCATAGCACTCGTATAAGATGTCCATGCAGGGATAATATGAAGCACTATATGCACTCTCAAACTCCTTTTTGCCATCTTCAGTCAATGAATTGTAGACAGCCAGCATACCCTGTCACAAAATACAACATAAAAATTGAATTAGGAGGTACATCAAGCACTAAAAGCAGTGGAAAGGACCAAATAAAGTATGCAGCAACATATATGTGTATACACACACACACACAACAAGAGTAGATAAAGTAGGATGAAAAACTAATGATACTAAAACTAACCTTTGTTGATATGGTTCTAGAAATAATTCCTGTTATGCACTCCACAGTGTTCTTGTAGGCAAGATCCTCGCTCATTCCATTTTCAGTGTACCTTCTGAACAGTGATTCCACAATACCATGTACAGCACCGAGTAAAATGCCTATCAATCAGAAAGTTGACATTCATGATTCATCATCAAGTCGAATGGAAATTAGTGACGTTAAAAACCTCTTACCTCTCTCTCCAAAAATATCACTCTTGTACTCCTGCTCCAAAGTAGTGGCAAAAGTGAAAGGAGAACCAAGGGCAACTGACCATCCAAGGGCAACGTCTGTAGCTCTGCCATCAATATCCTAAACACAAAGACAAAAAAAACCATCAAATCTCATATATCAAGAACCTCACATGTGCACCCATGCCCACCCTCATACACACCACAACCATCTCCACAAACTCTCAGATGCACAAACCTGGTGGACAGCAAAACTTGAATTAATGCCAGCACCATTGATTTCTTTCCCCTGCACATATAACCTTCTCACAGAGGGTCCCATTCCCTTTGGACATACAGCTATCACGCTGATGTTTTTTGGAAAGTCAAGGCCCAATGACTGCAAATGGCCCAAAAGGAATCCATGGGATAGTCCAAGTATGCTATTTGGTTTCATGTGAGAGAACACTCTCTCATAATTATCAGCCTGCATTGCATGACTAAATTGAGAATGAGTTGTTCTATAAAATTAAGATGAACATATATTGGTATCATTTTAATCAGTATTCAAATGGCAAAAACTTGGAAGCTGATAAAATGATTCAAAAAACAGTGACACTCTCATCTGCTAGTTCCTGTAAAATCATTTTTTACACCAAATAAAAAAATTCAAATTCATTTTTAAATATGGAGAGAGCCACATAAAGAGGATGACACCAAATCCCTCATGGCTAAATAAAGAAGGCAATTTGATACCTGAGCTGCATCGGATATCAAGAGCAGCACCAAATCACTGCTAGACACAGTGTCCCATATGTCCCCCAGGGTTCCACTTTCTTCAGAAAACCCAGCAGCGCGAGCCTCAGCAAAAGAACGAGAACCCTTCCTCAAACCAATCTGCATGAAGTATAATATGGAGGAAAAGCTTCATATGAGGAAAAACTCACATTATTTCTTTAATATGACACAAGTAGAAACAAACAACAAATTACCTTGACCACAATATCAGATTTCGCTTCAGAAAGAGAATCCCTCAAGTTCTGAGCTTGAGCTGGTCCCTACACAAATGCAAGAGTTTATATCATCTTGACTGAAATCAATAGAACATCATGAAGAGAGCGGTTTGACTTTTGCGCGGACACAAATTCACAATTAAAAAAAACTCGAAAAAGTGAAGATGTCCACATTTCAATGCATCAATTATTTGGAGACAGGATGCCAAGTGTGCTAGACTGCAGTTATGACAGGATTGACTTAACATAACTCCACCAATGTTCCATTGAAGAATATCATTTCCCAAGGCTTTTTGGGAACAGCAAAATAGATGGTTGGTGCAAAGTCATATATGATACAATATGCATTTCATTCCTTTTCAAACTTTACCAACGTAACATAAATGTATGGAGATAAAGGAAACTACTCAAAAAAAAAAAAAAAAGGAGCATTAGCACAGAAACCAATGACCACCTCAGGTAGTGGCGGAGCCAGAACTCAGCGAGCCGTGGAGGCTGCCAGTGCTGGCTCCGTGGTGCTGGCCTTGATCTTTCACTGGAGCGACGGTGCCTCTCTCCAGTCAATGGATTTTGGCAAGGTGTCGCCGTCTCCGGAGCATACCGATCACCCTGTCTTTGAAAATCGCCGTCCGGTTTAGCACCCAAATACATGGACCGGTACTCCATTGGTCAGACCAGCAAACCGGTTGAGACCCAATTTATAGGTTCAATTTGTCATCTGGATTTTTTGCTGTTTATGTTTATTAACATGATTTTGTTCACGCACTGAATTTATTTATTAATTTGGGAAATTGGTGAACTGAAATTTTAATTTATTTCGTTTATTGTTGATATGAAAAGTTGTTTAATTTGCCCTGGTGATTTGTGGCTGTGTTTGTTTGAGTTCTAATACATTAGTGCACTGTGCCCCCAAGAATTACCAAGGCACGTGGTCTAGTATAGTAATAAATTACTCTGAGCTTGTGTCTTGTTCTCCTATAATTTTTACCTTATTGTTTTAATATCGTAGCTTTGAGAGGTATATCCACTGCAATGAAGGGTTAGTATTTTAGCACAAGAACGTAACAAGACGTGCTATATCCACTGTACGTGTGGAATTCATTGATTCTAATTGAACTAAGAACTGTAAAATATTCTTATTTTTTGCCAGTTTTATGTCACGGTTGATTGTATCTAAAGCAATTCTACTAAAACAAATAAATTTTTTTTTTTCAGCAACTGAATGGGTGAAAGGAAAACAAATGAAGTATTGACCATCAAGAATATGTAAGTTTGTAACTTTTTCATTCAGTTTAATGCCTCATCTTTGAAGCATCTCCTTTGATTCATCATCAGTGATATATGAAACCTTCATTGGATCCTCACCAATTGAGAAATTGTCAATTGGGGGTTTTCTCAAGTGTGTGTGTGTGTGTGTGTGTGTGTGTGTATATGATTTTTATGTTTTAGTATATTTATATACCGATTGAAGAATCTTTTAATATTATTTAATTAAATATTAATAAACAATCCACTATTGCGACCATTGACGGTCACGACCGCCCTAACTCACTCTGATTTCTGGATCCGCCACCAACCACGGGAATGAGTACTCTAATTAACAAGTTTCAGAACTGAAACAGAGAAATGGCTAATTCATTTGCTAAGCATAACAAAATTACCAAAGAATGCAAAAGATAAATCTATGAGGGTAAAAGAAATGACTGGACAAGAAATAAATTCAATAATAATAAAAAAATTGTATAATCGACAAATAAATATACCTGTGAGCCCCATCCAATCACCCCAATCTGCTTGATACCCTTGAATGCATCAGGCAACAGCTTAAACAAATTTCTCCCTCCTCTCACAATGTACTGAATACAAATAAACAGCATTCTCAGCCATCCACATCGATACACAATTCCATAGATTCCACATTACCTCAGTAAAAACTCATGCAATAAATATATACAAAAAGATATAATGGTGGTCAGCTCAATAAATTGATCTAGCTTGTTTTCATCCTTCAGGAACAACATGAAACTTTTAGTTTGAAATTACATTACAAGTTGAGTTATTACATGCTCTATTATTTCCTGTAGTAATGATAACAGCAAATACACCTAATCCATTAATTCAAGCACATTCATATATAGACAAAGGGAGAGACGAACCTCTCATTGACATATAGCTGAAATAAGGACAATTTGGTTCATTATTGTCTCTGTAAATTAATAATGACAGGATAATTACCAACCTAACAAAAGAAGAGATAGCTTTCACAGAGCATCGTAGACCAATTTACCTTATTTAGCTTTATAAAATAAAAAACATAGCATTCCTTAAATCCAAACAAATTCACATTCATTTTGAGGACGGAGGATATATAGGTAAAACCTTTCTTTTAGGAGACGGACTACAATTGCAGCATAATTCCGTTCGGCCACAGCAATGTACAACATTCAAAGACATTCACAATACTTGTACTCGTTGCACCTTAATTTATTTGAGACCAAAGATGAAATAAAAGAATTAAAAAATAAAATGAACTACATTCACATATGCGTACACATATACTTAAAAACGCGCATAAATATATGGACCTCATCGTGGCCAGAAAGGATGATTTTCTCCTTGGTGAAAACGGAGGTGTCGAAATCTAGAGAAGCAGGTGGCTTCATGGTGGGAGTGCAGACCATGCGAGCCCAGGTGAAGCTCCGGCTCGAGAAGCGGAAGCGCGAAGCCGATTAAGCAACTGGGAAGATAATGACAGGAAGCCCAAGCTGCGAGCAGGAACTTTGGTTGACGGCTTCAGGATTTTGGATAAGGCAGAAGAGGAGATATGGGGGATAAGAAAGTGGCAGGCGTGGTGGCCGCCGCCATCAGGCTTTTATATCTGGATAATGCCACGAGTGTTACATGAACCATTGTGGATAAAAATTATGTATTATTGGCATTATCCTTTAGGGTGTGTTTGATAGTCCAAAATTTTTCATGAAAAATGGAAAACATTTTACAATTTTGCATTTTGCCTTGTTTGATGTAATATTTTTTTTCCACGAAAGTACTTTTCTTGATTTGCTTCACACATGTGCATTTTCCTTGAATTTGTGGAAAATTTGGTGGGAATTGGTTTTCCAGCCAACTTTTTTTTTTAATTTTTTTGGCAATGGAAAGAAATTTTATCCACGGTTGTGAATTTTTTTTTTCCCTTTAATAGACAATTTTTATGAAAAACAAAGTCAAACGAATATCAAAAGACCTAAAATTTCAACATTTTTTAGATGGAAAATTATACTAATCAAACATAATTAATTACAATTTCCAGTAAAATAATTTTTAGGCAATTTAATTCTCTATAATTCATTTTCTTTTCACCAATTTTTCACATTTGCAATCAAACGGACAATTATATCTTTGGAGGACTGGAAAATGTGAAAATGAGTGATGGGAGAGATGAATGGTAGTATGGATTAAGCCGCCATTTGTTTCTCATTTTTCATCCATAAAAATGAAAAATATAACCGTTGTCATCACATCAAGCTATCAATTTTGAATTTATATCTTTTGTGTGCGTTTAATAACGACTATATTTTTCATTCTCATTCTACAATAATGAAAATAAAAAATGGGCATTACACTAGAAATTTTTTTGCCAAAGTTTAACATCCACTCACATGTGTCGGCTCATCTAAATAAAAAATGATAAAAAATAAAATAAAATTCACCCACGTAACCTGCATTGCATTGTGTGTATTTGGTATTCTTAAGTGAAATGGCATGGTTCATATGCCGACAGTAAATGGATTTGATAAGGGCACCCCTGAAATAGGTGGTGATAGATTGACAAAAATACCACTTGTTACTCTTTAATTTTATTTTTACTTTTTTGGGTGGGTGGGAAAAGATGTGACTGATTTAACACTGTTTAGAAACGTGTAATAAAATTTGACACTTGACTATGGAAGTGTATAATTGCATGACATTAAACGATAGATTCACTTAAATACGATGTCACATAATTATTTAATTTGACTATCAAGTGTGGCCACCTAAATTGATACTAAATATCATTTTTTTTTATTAGAATCTAAATCAAATTCGACATTTAATTTTAATCACAAATTTCATGAAATTCACAATTTTTAAATCGCACATTCAATCAATCATTATCAAAATTTATTTTTTTATCTAAACTAAATAGGGGTTATATAGGTAACTAAACTTTATTTTGTTTTTATAATGATAATGAACTCAATTAAATTGTGTTAATTTTTAATAATAGAACTTGTGAATTGTAGGTTCCCATTGATGAACAGTGATCAAGAAATAAAATATTAATTTTGTTGAACGGTAATTGAGTGATCAAGGGCATCAAACTTTGGATTCAAAATACGGATAAATCTGAAGTTTCATGCCATCGATAATTGTGATTGACAGTGTTAAAATTATTTTTTGTCAAATCGTCAATCATAGTTTGTCGAGTGTAAACCCGACAAAATACTTGATAAGATATCCGGACAAAGTAGCACAACTCTGAAACTTCATAAGGTACTTCAACCCTGAATTTGGCCACCTACTAGAAATTACACTTCAAATTCAGTTCCTATATGTAAAGACGCTAAAACTGCCAAACAAATTGCATACATGTTATGAAGAGCAATTTAGCAAGCGTGTTTGAATCTTATTAAAATGAGAATATAATATTTGAAATAGTAGTTGATGGGAGAATGTGTAGTATAAAAGTGATGAAAATTTTTAGATTTATGTGTAATATTATTTTATTTGAAGAATATGTGGTCGAAATGAATAAAGAAAAAAATGAGAATGAGAATGAAATCAAAATGGGTGTCAAAATGGGCTAAATATAAGAAATTACGTGTCTAAATTTTCATATAATAAAATGTCAAAGCACTAGAGCTGCACTTGCGTGTGAAAGTAGGACTCTTTTCAGCCGCCGCCACAAAGCAAAAATTAGTCGGTAGGGTTTCCGTCCAAATTTTGCTGCATAATGCCATAATTAATTAATTATTTCAGTTTAATCATTCCCATTTTGGACTTCATATTTTATAAATGTTAGTGAGAAGCACGTATCGTAGTATAATTGGTTATGTAATAGCATTGATTGAGTTTTGAAGACATCATTAATTAAATCTTATTTAGTAAAACTTTTTCAATAGAAAGCTTGAGAATTTCAACGAAAAATACACATAAAAAAAAAAAGTTTGGAACAAAAGGGAAAATTATTTATCATAAACAACAAATATAAATCAAACACAGATGAATATCAGCTCAACAGTAAATATGTTAATAAGAAGGATGACATTAGTGCAACGACATTAAAGCACGCATGAGCAGCGGGGCAACATCGGGGTTGCGGTCGAGGGGCATAATTTGGCCAAAAAAAGAAATAATTCAGTAATAATTTCAGAAATCGCGACACGTGGTACAAAGTGTTTTCCTCATTTTATATTGTAGTGATGAAATATAGAAAAAGAATTTTACATACATATTATTACAATATAGTTATCAATTAGCACATTGCAACAAATTTACAGTTATAACCTAATCCGATGAAAAAAAAAAGAAAAAAAAAAGTGTAAACACCTTGAATTTATCCATCTTATTTCATTTTTCTCTCCACAATCTTTTGGGAAAATTTTAGGTTAATAAAAGAATATGTATTATATATATCATTGTATTTAAAAAAAATGTCTCCGTGTCGTGCACGGACGGAGACACAGTGTCGCGCGAGGACACGACATGGCCTTTTTTTAACATTTTTTCCTTTCATTTTAAAGCTATCAAACTCAAAATCGGCAGAATCGTATAAACTATCACGAGATGCCCCCGTTTCAATTTCATCTATGTCATCCATTGTCAAATAAACTTGTTCATCATTTAGATATCTCGACATTTTATTCCGATAACCATATTCTCTTTCTTAAAATCCGTTTCAGCGGTATCATCTATTGCAGCCAAATTCATATTCTCATTCTCAAAAATTGTTTTCATTCTTCTTGTTCTATCGGCCAAACTACCATACCTACCTTGACTTCTATCATGTTATTGAAAGGGTTAGCCGATAAACCTGCATTCTCATTTCTCCTATATCCATCTAACCAATATTTTAAATTACTTCATTTGATAGACACATCTAAGATATTCTTCTCTTTGACACATACTCTCTTGTCAGTCTCTTTTACTTTATTGGATTTTGAATCAATGACTTCATTCCCAACAAACCACCAAAAATTTGAGAGAAATTTAGTCAATTTTCGCCCAATTAGTTTAAAGGAAAAATTTCGAGAAGCTGCTCTCGAATCTCGTCGGCCTGCTTCGATTTGAAGGTTTCATTGCCGAATTTTGAGAAGGAAAATTGAAGGTTTGGGGAATAAAATGAAAATAGGCAAATGAAAAGAAATGGGAACATCTCAAACAACGTCGTAATGGTTGACGATTGGGAATTGTGACACGTGACCATGAAGAGTTAGCCTCTTTTATATTGTTAGGATTATGATATTTTTCATATTCATTTATCATTCACACATTTTTCATAAAATATAATGTTACACATAAATTCAAAATTTTTATTTTTTCTGCGGGAGCCTCCAAGTGTCCATTATGGAGACGATTAAGACCTTGTTTGATACAGATTAAAATTAGATTTTAATTTAAACTAAAGTCAAATAATTAATATTAACCGCGTCTTTCATGTGTCCCACAATTTTTCAACCATATATTTCAAAAACTTCTATCACAATTTACTAAAAATTTAATTTTAATCCCCACCAAACACACTCGGACTATAATAGGTACGGAATTTGACCGCTTTCTATTTTATCATCTTTGTTAGCAACTCACAAAGATGGATTGAAGCTCCTTTATTCCATTACTTCATAAAGATAACATGCACTAAAGAAAAAGCTCTTGTTATTACATAATTTTTTGCTCTTGTATTAAATTTTCTACGCCTTCTTGAAGACAACGCTGAGCGGGGATGTGTTCACAGCCAAACGTTTTCTATTACCGTAGAGTACCGGACCAACATCGCCACACATAACCCTGCACCTTCTGCAAACTGACGGACAGTACTGAATCTTATAGTATTTATTACGTTCCTTCTGAATCTTGAACCAGTTGGGCAAAGTTTCTGGCCCAGGTCTCCCTTCAACTCCACCAACTGTCACGAAAGCCGCTTGCTGTTGCTGGCTGGCGTCGAATTTCCAGACCTGGGATTCCTGGCATGGAGTCGTGCGCTGAAAATCAGTGAATTTTATATTCAAATCTTTGTTGAGTTGGATAGCTCTGTCGTACGCATTGGCAGGGGAAAAGGTGACGGGAAGGCCATCGGCGGGCTCGTTCAGAATTTGAACGATTTCATAGGGACATTGGTCTCTGTTGGTTGCTAAAGTGAGGCCGGCCCCTGCGCCGGGGTAAGGTGGAAGTATGTAGTACTTGAGGCCGGGTCGAACTGGACGGCCATCCGTGTCGAGCACTGGCTCAGAAGAACCTGTGAAGAAATTTGTTGAGAATAGTGCAACAAGGAAGAATGTAAACATCATTGTTTTCTCCATTTTTGATATCAGTTGAAGTTGGATTTGAATGCTTACATGCATGGAGTAGTGTGCCGTATTTATAGGAACCTGCTTCATGTACAGGAACCTGTTTCAATGGCCCTTGCAGAAAACTATGGGATTGGGGCCGCGCATAAATTTTTATTTTTTAAATACATGGTGGAATCCAACGAGTCCCGTGAATTATTCCCCTGTAAGTGGGGAATAATTCATTTATAGGGTGCGTGGATGCATTATCTGTACGCCACGACAAGGCGCGCATTTGAAAGTTTTACTATTCAGAGGACACCTATGGGGGATTGAAGGTGGCATACCGACAAATGTATGACTATCTGATATCATAAACTGCAGAAAATTACTATAGCTTGTAAAGATAAGAATAAGATCATCTTTGGTATGAATTAAAAGCAAATTTTAATTTAAATCAAATTCAAATAATTAATACTAATCACATAAAATTTTATAATCTTATAATTTTTTAACCACATATTTCAAAAATTTCTATCACAGTTTACCAAAAATTTAATTTTAATCCCCATCAAATACCTTCGTATAATTCTTAGTGCATATTTTTTTTTTAATCCCCATCAAACACCTCTCACCCATTTTCGTCCTATCATCATCACGTGTCCACTGCCGTAGAAATCCCAAGATGATACACACTATCATGATCATTGAACAAATAGGTTGATTATTATTTTCGAGAGTAATTCAAACGTTTAAATGATTTGGGACTATGCTCTTAATGTATCTCGACAATGAATCTTTTAAAAATACTAGTTGGTTCATAAGGGTCGTCACCTTCCATTCAGAAAAGTCACTTTATTATTTCTGTTAATGATTCTGACCAAAATCAATTTTTGGGACGCTACACGAATTTGTATTCTCAAATAATATTAAAGGGGTTTGCATTTATTGAGGAAATTACATTTTCTCTACAATTAATACTTTCTTTAGAAGGGGGAAAAATAGTAAAATTTCATAATTTAAGCTCAATTCATTCATTGATTAGGTTGTATGTAGGGGTGTAAAGACAAATTGACCCATAGCTAAAGGAGCTTAGAACTGGCCTAACCTGCACGAGCCTTTTAGAAAAACATTTGTGGCTCTTGTCCTATGGAGAGAGCCGTTTGACCTTTGTGCATGTCAAGTAGAAAAATTATTTTGACAAAAAGTTCTAAAAAGTCGTATAAAAAGCAGGAACTCAACTTTGACCACTAACTATTGGTAGTCTTTTAAGGTATAGGGATAGGGATACTAAGTCGTTGTTTGGTATATATTTTTTCAAAATATATTCTTCCAAAATTCATTTTCAACTATATATTTTTTAATAAAATAATATTTTTCATCACATCAATAACTTTTCATTACTGTTTAACTACATATTTCTCATCATATCACTATTTAAAATACATTATTTACTCAATAATATCTATCAAACACAAATTGAGCTTGAAATTGGATTATCCATTTGAATTTTAAATAAGTCGCGTTTGATATAGTCAAAAATCAAATTTTTAGTAGATTAACTTTGATAAAAGTTAATAAAATGTGAGAATGAAAAAGTTGTGGATACTTTTTAGTGTTGACTTTGACTTAAATTTTATCAATTTTTTAAGCTACACCAAACATGGGCAAGATGTATTTAGAGATGGCAATGGCTCGGCTCGGCTCGTTGCCCCACGAGCTCGGCTCGTTGCCCTACGAGCCGAGCTCGTGGCTCGTTACAAAACGAGCCGAGCTTTTGCTCGGCTCGTTGCTCGTGGGCGAGCTCGGCTCGGCCCACGAGCTCGTCTATCACGAGCCACGAGCCGCGGCTCGGCTCGTGAGATTTGATTTTTTTTTTTTTTGTGTAACTGTCCTTATATGAAAAAAAAAGGACGAGCCGCTCGTCTAAAACGAGCCGAGCAGGCTCGGCTCGCCTACAGAGCCGGCCTGCTCGGCTCGTGCTCGGGCTCGTTTTTTGACGAGCCCGAGCGGCTCGTGGGTCGCTACAGTACGAGCCGACGAACTACTCGGCTCGATTGCCACCACTAGATGTATTGGTTGCTCTGAGTATTTTGGTCTAATGTGTTGTATACTTGAATTTTAATTTTATTAAGAGGAGTGGCCTACCTTTTAAATTATTATTATCGAATTTAAACGACATGAGATTATATCTTTTAACACTCGCAATGTTGAAGGCATCAATGTAGGGATGGCAACCTTACTCGCATGAGCTCGTGGCTTGGATTTTTTATTTTTTTTATTTTTATAAGATACATCTTAAAAAATCGATTTTGACTCATCAAAAAACAAGCCGGCCTGCTTGGCTCATGCTCGGGCTCGTCCGAGCGGCTCGTGGCTCGTTTTGACGAGCCGACTCGGCTCGATTGCCTCCCCTACATCAATGTAAAAAATAAAGTGATAGTTTACAGTCAACTATTGGCTCCATTTTGGATCATTATAACAAACAGTTCTTTTCTTTTTTCTCTCCCAGAAATCTGAATTAATAAACTATGCCAGTCTTCTAATTGTTTTGGAAGTATCTATTTTTCCCCAATAATAGAATACTTTTCTTTGCAAAAATATTACATGTTTTACTCAATCGATGGACATGGACCTTCAAAGTTTTGAGTGTCAACTCTCAATTAGAACGCTGCACATGATTTTGTTTATAAAACAATTTTCGAGTCCTAAACGAACTCAGATGTCTAAATTTCATCATAGTCAGGCTCATCGTTTTCTTTTTGAAAAGGTATTATGGGCTTAAATCGGAGCTCAAACGTCAAATCTACTATTTACCATTTTTCCATTTTCGATCCAACTATTTTTCAATCTATTCGACCATCTATTCGACATCACCAGTAGAGAGAAATAGAGGAATCCATCAATTTTGTGCATCATCTCGACTAACCAGTAAACCGGGGTAGTGTCGAGAACAGATACTATAAGTAAAAAAGGAAGGACTACTAGAGTGTTTGCTATAATGTAAGAAGAGACTTTGTAGATTCTTCTGGTTGTCTCTCTAATTAAAATTCTCCTTTCTTGCAAGAAAATTGGTAGTGTTTCTGTTGTGGATGACATAAAGAAGGTCAGGCTGAAGGCAAAGAAACCAATTTGATTTTGCAGGTTCAATCTCTTGGAGTTATTAAAAGCATTCATGAATATCGTCCCAATTCCGGCTAGCAATGCATGAATTGTCCTAGCTGCGAAAAGTTGTTTAGTTCTGATAATGCTAGTGAAGAATCACTGGCTGAGGATCTGTTGGAAATGTGTTATTTGGTGAATGAGAAATTAAGCCAAATTTTGAATTATTGAAAAATTATATGGAATATTGTGAAATATTCTAGAAAATATGTAGATGAAAAGATGTGTCTTTTCATATGGATCATGACTCTCGGAGATCATGACTTTTAGCATTATTTTTCAATAATTGTCTCTTTATGTAGAGATGTAATTGTATCTCTTTATGGAGAGATATAAATTCTAAGAGATGTGTCTCTTGGTATGGATGTTCCAACTACTATATAAGGGATCCCACATGTTTGAATTTGATATGGAATAATGAGGAGTGGAACAAATTCAATTGATAGTTCCATATCATTCCATTTCATGTTTTACTTTAGTTTTGCATAAAACACTTTGTAGAAGTGATTATTTCTTGCATCAAAATCATGGTTATGGTAGAGAGGGAATTCCGTTCGAGTTCGTTGGTCTAAGTCATTTGGAGTGCTCCTATGGTTAGACGTGGTCGTTGTATCTTAGGAGATGATTGTCAAAAAACCATTAGCACCGATGCGAGACAAATTCATTTTAAGGACAAAGTGTCAAACACTTGCCTCGACCGATCGCATCACTTGCATCTCCTCTTTCTTTTTCCGATTTCATTCTAATTTAGTATTTTGATTTCGGAAAGTAACTAATATTCTTTTGATTTCATGCTAAGGTTTGAATTGAAGAACAACGTGCGTCACTCATATTGGGAAGTGAAGAATCCATATTATTATATTCGAAGTCGATAAATCACTATTTTATATTCGAAGTTGATTTGAATATAACGTGTACATTTATCGGTGTAATATCTCAAACAATCTTAAGATGAATTTTTTGCAGTTCAATGTGCATTTTGTATTCTAATTAGAATATGAAATTCTACTTGTATATGTTCTAAAAGAAGACAACTAGTATTCTTTTATGTCTTCTATGTACGGTTTTAAAATTTTGGAAGAATTAAATTGATGTCCTGTTGATATTCTACAACAAACGTAATCCTTTGAATGATAGTATACTTTTGATTGCCGACTATTATAGTGTGCCATCCATTGATTTAGTATATGATGAAAAGTTTAGTATTATATATGATTGCAATGGTTAATGCAGGGCAACCAAACCCAGTACGTGTCATTCCAAGATGGTTTAATTTTGAACAAGTGCAAGTTTGCTTTTAAAATATTTTAAATTCATTTAATTGAATGATTTTTGCCAACGTTTTTGGGGATGATGAAGGCCTCTTTTTCACCTTCCACTTTCAATTGTCATAAGTGTGCAATTATACATGAAATATATACAGCACACGAAAAGGCATGAAATCTTTTAAATTGCTTTTATGTTCCTTTAAATGATGTGCAATTCGGTTGATGGATCTGCTATGTTCTAAATAAGAATATGTTTACTATAGTTAAATACAAATGATTAATCCATCTATTATTTGGAATCCGTGAAGTTTGAATAGGCATTCAAGTACATATATAAAATCAAATTTTCAATATTGTGCATTCTGTTAATTTGATTTCGGGGTATTGAATTAAAAATATGGATTACATATCAGAATTGTCCCGTTGTTAAATAAAGAAAGATGGACGAAATTAAAATTGATTTCGAAAACACGTGGGTGACCATCTTGCATCTGTATTGGCAATTGTTATTGGTTTTGGAATTGCATGATATTGGATTCAACCATTGTTTAGTTTAATTGTGGTGGAAAAGGGATCTATTTGGCCACAGTGATTGTTCGATGATTAATTCCATTATGCGAAGGAATTCGAAGTCATTTTTTTTTAGTAATCTGAATTTGTGCGTTCTTTGAATAATACTTTCGGTAAACTACATGATCAAATTCGATTGAACGTTGTTCAATTTATCGAACTAATATGACATGTTCGAGGTTTGTACCATATCAATGGTTGATCATTTGGTTTTGAAAAATTTAATTGATCGAGATTGAGATCAATATCTCTAAATATGGAAATGTATGGATTTCCTCAAAACATTGATATTCCTAGTCACGATAAGTGTTGACTAAAATGAAATAAACTTATACAATGAATGTATAAATGTTTGGAATATAAGTTGATATTCCGTCACCTTGATCGTGTTGAAATTGATATTAAGCCGCCTAATCACGTGGTGGAAAAGGAAGTATCTCTTCATAGAGATTAATTTGAAGAGGTGCGTCCTCTCGTTGGTTTGTTTTTTGAAAACACAACCAATGGATGATTCGTTCATTAAATTTGAACATTGTCATGAATAAATATTATTTAACATGGAATAATACTGTCTTGTGAAATGTCACAAACGTGATATGTTGCACATGTTGGAGAAGTTGCAATTCTTGTGAATCAAGATGCTTAGTCTTCTTCATTGTTGAATTTGATTTCAATCGTGGAACCAATTAAATTGGTATATGTTTGAAAATATTGTTGGTCTATGTGATGACCTTAATTTAATTTGGATGATCAAATTAAAAGATAGTTGGATTGAAGTACATTGTATACTATTTCAATTGAAATAAATTGTGGATTGATGACCACTTTAAAAGTACTTAAACATTCATGAAGCATTCGATATGGACATTATCTATTCGATAAATGAATTGAACTATGAGAGAGTTGATGAACTCTAAGTTCAAAAGTATAACCCAAAAATGTGGAGGTTAACATTAATGGTTGCGAACTTATATGTAAAGTTCAAAACTTGTGGATGCAACTTTACTAGATTGCACATGCATTCCTAATTGAGGAATTGTGGGGGTAACTTATGTTAAAAGTTACAATTTTCTATACCTTATAATCATAGAAATGTATCTATAAAGGTGGAAATGATAGAAAACCTTTATATTGATTATAAGGATGATATACACTAAGTCTAAAGTGGATGAAATGGGATAAAAGCCAATTATGGTGTTTGTTTGGATATGCAAGATCAATTAGAATATTTGACGAATATTCATAAAGTTGAAATGCATTGTGATATTTCAATAATGATATTGAATACCCGTCTTTCTGAAATCCACTAGTAAAAGTGATTGACTAGTGTAGTGTGTGATAGAAATCCTCTAACATTGTTGTTTGGAATTTATAAAGCTTTAGATAAAGCTAGTTAGAAGCATGTAGCTTCATGAGAAGATTTCTTGGTGGTGACATGTTGTATCTATTAAATCAATCAATCGTTGATTAGCTATATTTGATGAGATATTAAGTCACATGTAATGGTAAGTCTAGACGTATAAGTCGTAGACATAATACCATTAAGCAGTCGATCTCAATGATGTAAACTCGTGGTACCTTTAGAGATTTACCGAGAGATCAAGAATACTGCATATCGAGGGAATGAGATTAAAGCCTACGACGTAAGAGTCTTTATAATGGTAACCCTACCTTGTTGACTGGAGATCCCAAGATCTTGGTTCAAAGGAACAACTAAGTTATGAAGATTCCATGAAGCACTTAGGAAATTATTTTTAACTCATTCCTACGATATTAAAGTGCTTTCTGCCGAATGATTGAAAGGTTAAGATACACTTTTAATGATTCCTATAGCTTGATTCAGTCAAGTGAAGTATGGCATAATACTCTTAATAGGAGGTCACCTATATAAGTGTGAAGTGGGGCCGCTTCTATGAGAATGTTTCAAAGGCTTGAATTCTCTAAAGCACTTATGAAATCCAAAAGTTGTTCAGGGCCAAAATGAACACAACAGTGACAACCATGAACGGTTTAGGGAAAACATTGTGTGAGTACTGTTGTCTTGGCTTACACCAACGGCTGAATGGTTCAAGATATCACGTTTACCAATTAGCTAGTAAGTCCGATAGTATTTCACTAAGGGAGGTTCAAGGCCAGAAGCTACCTTCTCTGATTCAGTGTTTTTCCGCCATCTCTCTACTAGTGTCTGCATAGTCATTTGCATTAATTTTCATTCATGTGGGGGATTGTTGGAAATGTGTTATTTGGTGAATGAGAAATTAAGCCAAATTTTGAATTATTGAAAAATTATATGGAATATTATGAAATATTCTAGAAAATATGTAGATGAAAAGATGTGTCTTTTCATATGGATCATGACTCTTGGAGATCATGGCTTTTGACATTATTTTTCAATAATTGTTTCTTTATGTAGAGATGTAATTGTATCTCTTTATGGAGAGATATAAATTCTAAGAGATGTGTCTCTTGGTATGGATGTTCCAACTACTATATAAGGGATCCCACATGTTTGAATTTGATATGGAATAATGAGAAGTGGAACAAATTCAATTGATAGTTCCATATTATTCTATTTCATGTTTTACTTTAGTTTTGCATAAAACACTTTGTAGAAGTGATTATTTCTTGCATCAAAATCATGGTTATGGTAGAGAGAGAATTCCGTTCGAGTTCGTTGGTCTAAATCATTTGGAGTGCTCCTATGGTTAGACGTGGTCGTTGTATCTTGGAAGATGATTGTCAAGAAACCGTTAGCACCGATGCGGGACAAATTCATCTTAAGGACAAAGTGTCAAACACTTGCCTCGACCGATCGCATCACTTGCATCTCCTCTTTCTTTTTCCGATTTCATTCTAATTTAGTATTTTGATTTCGAAAAGTAACTAATATTCTTTTGATTTCATGCTAAGGTTTGAATTGAAGAACAACGTGCGTTCACTCATATTGGGAAGTGAAGAATCCATATTATTATATTCGAAGTCGGTAAATCACTATTTTATCTTCTCAAATCAGATTTCGGTAAGTCGAATTCTATTTCGATTTCACGAGTATAACACGGTACGTATTGATTTGAATATAACGTGCACATTTATCGGTGTAATATCTCCAACAGGATCAGTACTAATTGGAGAATTGCAGTATAAGATATGACTTCGTTCCATATGATCAAAGATGGACTTTTCTATGATATGATCATATTCTTGTTCCATTTCACATTTTCGAATATCGTTTTCTACTTTGTGCAGGCTCTCTATTACATCAATGGCAAATTCAAGCACATTGACACGTCGAGGAATACAATGGCCTGCGGACTGAAGCCACTCCTCTAGGAGACTTAGGGAACTATTATGAAGGGAAACACCATTGAAAAACAATGTAACTTTGTCTATTAACTCGAGAATTCAAAATCGGGGTTGGTGGTGTAAGTGTTATGTCATATGTCCAATCAACTTTAGACATAAACATTTTTAATATATATATTCGATACATATTTATAGCAAGATCTATTATTTAATTGAATTAATATTCTAATAAATTAAATATTAGAATTCATACATTCAAGTTTTAGTGATTTGTTAATCACAAAGAGTTGTGATTTGTGAGATACAAATTACATATGACTAAATCTTTAATCGTTAGTGGTCGTATGTAATGACGAGATACATATATCTTTATTACGGATAAACCATCACGTGTGACATTTCTTACTTGTGAAGTAAGTAACTGATCTCACAAGTTAAATTGTGGACACTTGAATGAACACGTGGATGTTTTGTTATAGAGCAAAATATTGGAGACTCGTTAGGAGATTCCATATGGATAACTATTTGAATGTCGTGATTGATCTCTAACGTTCGATAGTTGATTTGATCATTTGACTTGAGGTTATCATAGTGCTTTATATGAGGACATTCATACTTTGATGATATTGGATGTTGCTATGTCAATGGTCGCTAATACGACATCGTTCGGGGTATGTCAAGATTCATATGGAGGTTGTGAATGATCAATAGATGATTCATCACTCTTAGATAGTAAGAGATTATGATCTATATTTCATTCAATTAAGTTGATAACGAAATTCTTGACTAATGTATACTCATAAGTCGAAAAGGAATTTTCGATTTATATTGACTTAATAATGGGATGAAAAATATGATTAATAATTGAGATTGACACATATCCATATCTCATAATTGGTCAGATCATATTGACAAAAGGTATTATAATTTCACGGTAAACGAACAAGTTTGGTGTCATACGACATTTCCCGTCACATGTATTACTCTTACGCATTACTAGTTGTTAATTTGGGACGTGAATATATATTTGTGATAAATTAAAAATGGTATTTTAATTTATCGATTTTGATTAAATAAAAAATAATAATTCACATCGTTAGATATCGTGATCGGGAATCTGATGGATTACACACAAATGAAGAACTAGAAGAATGAGATTTCAATTAATTAATTAACAAGTGTTGTACAATTTTGCTTGTTAATCTGCCCGAATTAATTAATTAGATTAATTAATTTATGGACTGAATTTAATTAATTGAATTAATTAAGTATTGTATCGGGTTAAGTTTAAGACACGGATTGAGCCTACTTGGACTTCTATTAATATGCTGCTAGAGTTTGAAAATAAAAACACATCATTATTATTATTCTAACTAGCACAAGAAAAGAAATAAAACCCTAGTTCTCATTCTTGTTTCCTGCATGGATTTTCATTTGAAGCTGAACAATTGAACATATGTGGATTTCAGTTCGCGATTGTTCGTGTTTGAGAATCAGCAAAGCAGTTTGTAGAATTCATCAAAGGTATTATTTTAAACATAGTTTCTATCTAAACACAAAACAGATTCGCGGTGCGAATTGAAATAATTTATTTTTCGCTTTGTATATTAAGTAAATTCCCAACACGTAGATCATGGATGGTTAGCACAATAGTCTTACCTTGGTTCCTGGACATGGATTTAAGCAGCAACATCACATGAAGTGCTGTGGCAGAGTCAAGTCCTGATGTAGGTTCATCAAGTAGAACTGCGAGGACGTACTAAATCCACTCCAATTGCTACTCTAAGCTTCTCGCCACCCGAAATTCCTCTGTTTGATTCACTGACTATTCTCAGTCCCGCAATGTGATCCAATCCAAGCTCCTTCAACAGCGTTTCAACTAGAATCTTGGCCTTTTCACGTCCTCCGTGCAGGCTTAGCCGTGCACTGTATGTAAGTGTTTCTTCAACAGTAAGAAGGGGGAAAAAAGAGCTTCATCTTGCGTCACACAATCCGACACTCTCCGGAAATATGCTGCATCCATTGGCAACTCATGACAAGAACATGAGCGGAGACTCGAGAACTTCCAACAATGTGGTTTTTCCAGCCCCACTTGGACCAGCAATTGCTTTAATCTCTCCTGATTTAGCTTCACAATTTACATTCTTCAAAATACACCTAGTATTATCCCTCCTTGTCACCTCCTTCCAGCCAAGCCAATTGAATTGCTCACCATATATATCTTGAAGGCAGTTTATAGGACAGATTTCTTGTCCTAATTTCTTAAGATTGAGGTTCTTAGTGACCAGAATATGGTTTCTTTACTGGTAGTTCCAAGAAAAAAAGACTCCCGATGAGTTTCATTGTAATGAATTGAAATGAAGAATTGACGGACGGACGTACGTGACTATATTTGTACTTAAATTAAAGCTTAGCGACTTGATTGCATCAAATTAAAGTTTATTGACCCCGGTGCAAGTTTACTAAAAGTTCAGCGATCCTCCATGCATTTAATTCTATTTTAATCAAGTACTACCTGCTGTATACGTGTCAATATCTTATAGGTTTCTATGATTTTTATCTGATAAGAGAAATTTGCCCTCTGCAAAATAAATTAATTTGTTAACAGCCGTTAACCACCCAAAAAGCCTCCCGCCGCTTCTCAATAAAGCCATAACCACCACCTCTCCTCCTTGGAAAATTAACCTTCGGAAATCCGAAAATGGCATCATTCAGTGCGCTCTCGCAGCTCAACAATTTGAATTCACGAGTCGTTATCTCTACTGTCCATGAAAATGCATTTCGAAGAAGAAATGCAAGAATTCGAATGGCAGCGTCAAGTAATAGTGGAAGTGGAGAAGTGGCATTGGCATTCGAGGAGGGACAGTTGGAAAGACCCAAATGGACCGGTGAAACCCCACTTTCTCGCTTTGTTGGAGCTCTCATTTCCTTCAAACCTTTATATTCTGTACTCAAACTCGGTGCAAGACAAGTCCTCATCAGGTCAATTTATACTGCATTGGGCTAGCGTTTATGTGTTTTTTTCTATTTTCCTTGGATTTTTAAGATTATGGGTTTGAATTATTGAGGTGTTGATTTGATTTTGATGGAAAAAAAAATGAAATTTGAATTTGGGTTGGGACAGTACAGCTGAGAAAACCAACATTCCGTGGAGGGAAATGACAAAGGAGGTTTTGGAATCGGATGTCTATAAGGAGCTGGAGAGCATTGAGGACCGCTCAATTGTGTATCCTGATTGTAATTTTCTCAAACTATAAATTTTTTCTTTATTCCTGCGTTCACAGTTATATCATTTTGCCTGTTTTCATACGCTAGGGGTAGAGACTTAATTAGTAGCTCTTCCCGAGCTGCTTTCTTAGGCTAAGACGCATAATTTTAATAATGTTCTACTAAATATCTGATTCCACATTTGGAATCGGATGTCTACAAGGAGCTGGAGAGCATTGAGGACGGCTCAATTGTGTATCCTGATAGTAATTTTATTTTATTTTTCAATTCTTTACTCGATTGTTCACAGTTCTATTGGATTCAAGTAAATAGATTTCATTGACATGTTCATATTCAAGTTTAGTAATAATGGATAATGCCATAATGGACTTCTTCTATCTTTTAGATTTAATGACATCGAAGGTTATCTTTGTTGTCTGAATTTTTTCACTTTAACAGTCCATTTTAACTTACTGTTATGAGATTAAAATAATCACTAGTTATAAATTTTACCACAACCACTAAACAGTGTGCAGCATATGGTTATTCTATCTAACAAGTCATATTGATGCTTAAGCAGTTATGAGAATTTCAGAGTATTCAGTCTTATCTATTTGCCAGTGAAGAGATAGTCATAAATTCATTATTTTTATATTATATAAAATTATATGATAGTATGATACAAAGGCAAACGGGACACAACCTATTTACAATACTAATATCTATTCGAAATATATATATGCAGTGAGAATTTCTGTATGGAAGTGGGCCATCAAGGACGTAACTCTTACGTCATTCGAAGTTCAAATATTGGGAGAAAACATCCTGACAACTCATTTTTTTATTTGGCTCTTTTACTATGAAAATGCAATTTCATATAGTTCACATATTTAAGCTGTTCTAAAAATGAGAGGAGAAATGGAAAAACATATTGAAGAGAATCCTCTCAGAATCTACAAGTTGAACTTATATAATTGGCACTCATATACCATCATCTTATGTTTTACCTGGATTTTGTTATTGGAAATTTGAAGGATTTTAATTGCGCCTTGACTTATTTATGCAGATTATCTCAATCCTTTCCATGCATATGATGAGGGGAACCTTTCTTGGCTGGTAATTGGTGAATGATTGTTCTCCTGTAAAATTAATTTATTTGCTTTTATATGCTCCTGGGTCGATATGCTTTTCAGATAAGTTTTGATCTCTGCTTACGGAGGCTTTAAAGAAATTTGCAGGACTCTAATTAGCTTGGCTTTGAATTGATAAATCTTTGGCTATTTCAAATCATTCAACGGCTTCTTTTATTCTTCTCTCTTTCGATTGATGATGCCTATTGGGATTGGGGTCAAGAATATCAGTATTTTAATTATACTTTTGTAATACTTCAGTCACAAAGCAACTTTTGTTGTTATGTAGGGTTTTCTTTAGGAAAAAAATGCTTGACCTCTTGTAATTATCTTCTGGAGAAAACCAAGAAAATAAACAAAGACTTAATTTAGAAATAACTTTGAAGAAGTTATTCTGTTTTAAAATGATTTATCTGCAACAGGCTGCAGCAGAAGCAGAACCTGCAACTATGTCAATGGTGAGACGAGCGATACCTTATGCTTCTTCACTTGATGAAGCAAATCAAATAGTTCGTGGAAATTGGCTTCAGGCTATTGAAATTCATCATCAGAAATATTCAGGAAACTGCTCAATCAGTGACATTATTGATATTGGATGCTCTGTTGGAGTGAGCACAAGCTTTCTTGCTGACAAATTTCCATCTGCCAAAGTTACTGTAAGTATGAATTATGTGTCCAGTATTTCAAGCATGCCACGATTTCTGCAGATATTGTAGTGCTGGCAACAATAAGGATTTAAGAAATGGGCAAACTCAATGAGTTGTAGTCTTCTAATATCAGACATGATTTCGTTGTTGGTGCTTTACCCAAATTTCTATGTGATGTCCATCCTATACTTATTGGTATTTGGTCTTCATCATCTGCAGGGACTGGATTTATCACCTTACTTTCTTGCTGTTGCTCAATTTAAGGAAAAGAGAAGCAACCAGAGAAAAGATTCAATCAGGTGGATACATGGAAATGGTGAAAACACAGGCTTGCCTTCAAAATCTTTTGACCTTGTCTCAGTCGCTTATGTGGTATGTTGTGTTTTCATAAAACTTCAAAACTAAATTACATTTGTAATTTGCTTTCTAGAGAATCTTAATGCAGATATGACTAATAAAAGCCCCTTAAATTTTATTATTATTTTTTATATGAAACACATTATTGTTCATTTTTTCTTTTGTCGAGTTATCATATTGATGGGATTGGAAGGATGTGAACCCAGAAATGATACGAAATTAGGGATGATTTAATTTTCTATTTTGAAACACAATCCTGCTTATAGTTTTTTTTTTGCCCAATCCATGATTACTTTGGATAGAAAATTCTTCATATGGCAATTAATTGAAAATCAAATTCTCACACTCGTTATAGGAAACTGAAGATCTTGACCTAATTACCAGCATATTTCTTGCTTGCACTGAAGTATCATGGTTTTAACTTAAATTGAACAGGATCAATAAAAGGCATGAAATCTATAGGCAAAAACATGCTGTTCAGAGTGCGTCTATGCTCTGTTGTCTTCAGCTTGCAGGATGAGAACGTGTCTAGGTTTCTTTCCTTCCAAGAATTTAGCTTACATGTGCACTAACATACTATTTCCTTGACTGTCAAATATAAATTCAGGAAATGAGTACAGTGCAGGGACTCTTAAGACACTCGTAAGGAAGATTTACATTAATATAAATCTTGTGATATTCATGTTTTGACTTTTACCATTGTTGGTCTGTAACTGGCAAATCTGGAAGCAGGACTATCTTGTACAGTAAGAAAATATGCCATACTAAAAGTTTCTCCTTGGTCAGAATATGAACTCCATCTGAAGAATAAAAGAAAGAAAACTTCCCTCTCAGGATAAGGGCAAGCTTTCCATATTACCATGATTGACTAATGAATATTTTACATGCACGTTTTCATTTACACGGTTTAATACATCTTATAACAAAAGAAGTGGATAAATTGCTTAAATTGAGTTCAAGAAAGCTGGTAAGAGTAGTTATACTTGGCTTTCCTTGAGTGGTAAAGGTGGGGTGTCAACCTTATATGTTAACACGAGGGGTTGAAGTCTAGAATAGGGCAGAAAACGGGCTATATTTATAATTTTATCCAACTCCACGTCTTTATTGCTAGTAGTTGGCTATAAGATCTTATGGAAAAAACGTTCTTAGCTTGATTCTTGGCAGCTTTTGGAGACCTTTTTAGGGCATGTACTCCTTTCCCTGACTCTGTTGCACTGTTGCAGTTTCACGAGTGCCCTGAAAGAGCAATTAAAAATATAGTGAAGGAAGCATTTCGGCTTCTTCGACCTGGAGGCACTTTTGCTGTGACCGATAACTCGGTAAATAGCTTCGGACTTTTGCAAATAGTGTTCGTCTTTTTATGTAATGTAACAATATATCCTAGCAGACCATTTCTTACATTACTTTCCTTTTGCTCTCTTTTGCAGCCAAAATCAAAGATTCTTCAGGTATGTTTTGTTTGTTACTTTTAAGATCTCTTTTATTTTTCGTCATTATGTGATCAAGCTTTCCGATATCACTCATGATGAAAAGTCTGGTTCTCGCTTTTCTATGTTCTTAGACCAAAAGAGAACAATGGTCGGAAGATGGTGAAATTTTGGAATAGATGCATAAACCTGAAAATATCTAATCATGGGAACATCAACAGCCTTTTTATGAACGAAATATTAAATCCTTACAGTTCTAGACTAACTAACGAGTTAGCTTAATGTTCACGTATTACAGGAACTATCACCGGTGTTATTTACATTGATGAAGAGCACTGAACCTTTTCTTGACGAATACTACCTTACGGATCTTGAAGGTACCGTGCGAGAAATTGGTTTTGTCAATGTGCAGACAGTTATGACAGATCCAAGACACAGAACTGTAACTGCCACTGTGCCTTATTGATATTTGTCATCCTCCTAATTATGCTCGTGGAGATCATGAACAAGAACCAACAATTATAGGAACAAGAAATTTCTTGAATTCATACCCTAATTTTTCATGTACACGCTTACATAATGCAAGTATGGATTGACAAGAAAATGTTAATTTTGTAACAAGACAGAAATGCTGGTGGAGAATAGTTTGATGCAATGTGAATTTCCGAAGAATGGAAAGTTTTCATATTATACAGAGTTCAAGGGCATGTGCTCAACATGAGGCGTATAAACCTCTGGGTTTGGGGGACCGAGTTCCATTGAATATTGGGTGCATAGAGGACATCATCCAGGATCAAGGTTTGGCCATGATGCAAGACTAATTTGCAGGGCCAATAACTTTGAACCTCAACTTCAAGTTATTGCCTACTTAAATCCATCCGCTCCTTTGAAAGTCGGCCTTATTTCACATATAATCTATTAAATATTTAAAATAAGATTATTTCTTACTAGGAATGCCCCCATATACACCTCAAGAATATTAATAAAATCTCGATTAAGAATTCTTACTTTCTCAAAGAGTTTATCATTTCCCGTAATCTCTTATGGTGAGAAGACTCCTATTTGAACTGAAGAATCTAAATTTCTAACATTTTGATATGAGTAATGTTATTCATCCACAATGAGTTACAAACACAGTTTAGATAACTTTAAGTGATATGTTAAATGTCAGGTGAAATTAAACAATTTATTTAATTTCATATATCATTTAATGACACATGAACGTCACATAAATTGTGTTTGTAACTTCAGTGGGGAAGAATAACATTTTTAAATTGTTGTTATGAAAGTATTGTATCTTTTATTCTTTGGTAACAAGATTAATATATGGAGTGGATGAGAATCAATTAATTAATTCTTCTCTACTTATTTTAATAGGTCAAATAAAAATTAATCCCATCGTTAATCCCATGGCTATATAAAATATTTAATGGGAGTTACTTTAAAATATTCTTATATATTATGGAGGACTATAAATCTTTTGTTTTAAAACTTTATCAAGTTATTGATATTTTGAATTACTCTTTTCTTTATTTAAATTTAACGATGCATGAAATAGTTTCGATAATTAATTTTTAAAATATTAAAAAATCTAACGTATAAAAATGGTCTAACTTGGTCAACCTACTTGTACTACTTATCTTAGAGTCAAAGCGTACTCTAGTACACGTGTCAAGAACCCATGTCCAACGCTAAAACGCCTCCTCAGAATTTCTCTATTATAACGCTGCTGGTTTGTAACAAATTATTATAATTTAATTTATCAAAGATTTCTGCTTCTTGGGGCCATTTGTTTTCTCTGTATGTACCTTTGTTTATTCTTTTTACACTTTTACTAATTATTTATCACTGTTCTCTGATGAATTCTGTTTACATACGTGTAATTTTTTCGAGTTTCTTATTGTTTTTCTTGCTTTGATCCTGTACTGATCATATCTTTTTGCCCATCTCTGATGGAAAATTGATGCTCAAACGTAGTTTGATTTTTCTGCTAAAATAATTATCAGTTGTGTGTGGATGTGGTTTCTTGTTTAGGCAGTATAGTTAATTGTTTTCTCGGGAAAAATTGAATTTGGGTAAAGATTTTGAGTTTATTTGTTTTTATTTTGAGATTGACTTATGGGTTTGGAATACTTTTGCTGGAAATTGGGTATAAGTATAATTTAGGTGAAAGGAAAAGAGGTATTGTGGAATCTTCGATCGTAGGGTACCTTCAAATGACTTTTGATATCTTTCAAGAATCTTTCCATTGATTAACAATAGAAGTATCAAGGAATTATCCCAAATACATGAAAAGATTTCTTACAAAGTTGTCTTTTTGGTGCAAAGTTCTATCTGTGGAGTATTTATATCATCTTATCATAAATGGAATTCTGAGTTTATACTCCGAAGTTACGTGATATAAAAGGAACTCTCTACAAAGGTATTCTGTGTAACGTTGTTCATGCCTTAGTTCTGCAGAGGTAGCAAATGGCAAAAATGTGCTAGCAGATTTTGGCAGTTCTGCGAGTTATTTTGTTTTGTTTGATTATAAAAGAAAAAGTGAAATATGCATTGATTATTTGTTCCTGTTTGGTAAGTATTTGTCTTATCTGGTTTTCTGATGAGGAATGTAGAGTCTGGGCTTGGGTCTATGATGTGATACATAATAATTCCAATTAATTGTTTGGTACTGAGTTTTCAGTTATTGCTCTGATTTCTTTATTGTCCTTGACTGTTTCCGAAAAATAAATTCCTATAGTTTCCAGAGTTGCAAATTGTTTTCTTGAGTTGGCATGTTTAATGGAGTTAATAATAGGAAAATCCCTTTCTTAACATTATTAGAAGATATATCGCTAGAGGTTGATGCTGCAGTTTCTTTTGTTTTCCCAGACAATTCTAGCTCATGATGCCTAACTGTACTGCACCGTGAATTGATTCTGGAACGTCTGAGCATATTAGCGGGAGTTACACAATATTATGCATTGTCCTTTTGGTTACAAGGCCTGCTACTTTGAACCTAATTAAATCTGAAGCTGTTCTCTTATTGCCTAAAATCAATTTGTAGCATTAATTGAGAGAGGATACTCCTGTATGTGTTATTAGAAAATGAAATAAAAAGGGCACATAGTTGTCAACCATCCTGTAAATAATGCACTCAAGATTTAAAAGTCGAGTAGGACATAGTGACAAATAAGTGAATTCATTTAATAACATATATACGTTCTTGTGTATTAACTACTAGTAGCAAACTTGCTCAAAGATTTAGATTCATATTGTGTGAATGTGCATTTTTTATATAAAAAACTGGATAGTTCGACCTGCTAATGAATTTGACATTCATGATTTTAGTACTCTTCTAGTTGATACACTATTATCCTATTATTTTCATGAACTGTGAGCACTGTTTCTCTGTTATGTTGGCTGGAAGGATGTCAAGATCTTGATATATTTTCTTGTTATTATGTTGTATTAAAATTCATGCTGTGCAATCTGCAATTTTAGCTGTTCAACTAGCAGTTGTAGCTGCCTTGTGGATTATGCGGATTTAGGAACTCTCAGATATTTATCATTAAGAACACTTAAATTATATTGGTGAACTTGTGAAAAGTTCAAAGACATGCCCTCACCTACCAAGACTCATTCTAGAAGATTTAACGTATGGCAGAGTAATTATGCTAAGTTCAAATATGTGTCTTTTTCAGGAGTTGGTTGAATAATTTATCAATTAGTTACTTTGAATTGCTTGTGTACTATCTCATCACATGATGGTCTTTTTCATTATTAGAGGCCTCTTTTTCTGCAAGGAAATAACATCAACTATGCTGAAAATTCTTATTGTACATGTGATAACTTATTTTTTGCAATTCTAATTTCCACATGGATTTTGTAGTGGAATAATAACTTCGCCGTGGAACTTGGACAGAGTAGAGCTACGTGTTGGAACTTTCTTGCTATGGATTTTAAAGGTATAACCTGGGCTGGAAATATATACCAAAAGTTTGAAGCTATGTGTTTGGAGGTGGAAGAGGTTATGGTCCAGGTAAAGATCCCTCTTCCCATTTTTTTTAGCTTTACTCTGTAGGCAATCCTCTCCTGATCCAGAGCCTAAGGCTCCCTATTGACGGTTCAATAGAAAAAGGCGTCTTACGCCCCAGTTGTTTCGAACTTTCCATTCTTGAATCGAATTTCTGCAACTATTAATGAAATGAACTCTTGATTTTTAAGTTCGACTTTGAAATTGGAAGAAGTGAGGAACAAGTGACCAGAAGCCCCTGTTTCGTAACTAACATGCCTTTGCTGGGGCCTTCTCTCCTTTCACTGTTTGCTCTTTTTTTGGAGATATTATACTGTGTTTAAAGAGCCATGATAAGAAGTTGGCACATTGCACATGGAGACCCTAAGCACAAATGTGATGAAGTATATTTTCATCCTTTTAAGACAGGACATGTCCAAGCCCTATTTTCTTGAGAAGTCATATGTCGGCCTATCTGTGTTGTGTCGTGTTCGTGTCCAGTGTCCCTATCCGTATCCGTGCTTCCTAGATCTTTGTTTTCCTTCTATTATAAGCAAAAGCATTCGATGAAATTTTGCTTATGCACTAGCAAAGTTCTCAAGATGGTATTAACTGTACAAGGCTTGCCTTTGCATTGACAGTATCACAGTTCCCTTTTGCTACCGTAGGTACACTGTTAATATTTAAGTCTTGCCCTTCTTTCTTCCCTTAAGGAGTCATCGCCCTTGAAGCTTGTCCGTCAAGTGTCAACTGACTCACATTATCCTCATGATGATTTAAGTCTTGCCCTTCTTTCTTCCCTTAAGGAGTCATCGCCCTTGAAGCTTGTCCGTCAAGTGTCAAGTGACTCACATTATCCTCATGATGATTTAAATAGGAACTATGAATTTTGCATATGAATTTGTTTCCAAAAAATAATTTTATTTTTTATATTTTCTATAATTCGTTATTTAGTTCTTAAAAAATTGTTTAATTCTATTAGGTAGCTTCAAACTGGTAGCTAATTCTGAAGGAAGGTATTTATTAATGGATTTATATCTTATGTGATCAAATTCTGAATTTCACCTAGAATGAGTTGGATTTTGGTTTTTTTTTATAAAACAATTACATCTAATATTTTTCTTTTTTTCACCTGTCTAATAAAATTTGGACTGCTGGGTTGAAAACCAGGAACCATTAAAGATAAACCATTCAAGTTATTGGCCAAACCCCAAAAACTTATAAAATGCTAAAATAACCTAAGAACCAGCTGGGTCGGTCCCAAAACTGTCTGGTCACGCCAATTTTTTTATTTAATCATTTTAACCATCGGCTTGAAGCTTTTGCTGTTGACCCTTTACATTTTCCGATTCAATACTCGGGCTGATTCTTATAAAATTGGTGAAAACCCATGATTTCTTATATTATATAACTAAAAAAACTATATACATATAAATCAAAACCGCTGCAATGGGTATCTCTGATTTTATTTTTAACAGTTTTTTATTGATACATTACAGTCAATAATGCATTTCATCAATTTCACTCTCACTACAACATCGTTAAATACTCTTGTACAGGATACTGTTAAATATATGGAAAACCAGGTGCAAAAAGCCGGCGTCAGTGTTAAGAAGTTCTGTTCAGAAGTCATGCAAGATATGATTCCTTCATCATGTGTGAAAGTAGCTGCAGATGACTTGTCTATGTATCCTTATTCTCATACTGATATCAATAAGAAGCTAAAACCGTGCTTATCAGAGAATTGGGGAGAGGTTAAGAATAAAGCAAATGAGGAGAAGGTTATTGATGCCATGGACAAGTGGAAAATATCTCTGATAAGTGGACTTGAAGATGTAAACCATCTCTCTCCACTATCTTCTGGATTTCCTGTCCAAAATGCATGCTCTGAAGTCTTTTCAGCTAAAGGCAAAAAAGTGGGCATCTATAAACGTCGTCCTATTGGCATCAAAAGAATTTCTGAGAAAAATCATCTGCCAAAGATATCTGAACCAATGACTCCGGTATCAGCTGATAAGAACGCATTAAGTGACGTGGGAGCAAGTACAGAGTTAGTCTCACATGAAAGATGTGATTTTGGAAAAACAGTGAATATGAGTACACAGATCTGTGCAATTGAATCTGTAGCTTCTAACACAATCCTATCAGTTGATCCTGTGAGGCAAAAGGATGAAGATGCTCAGTGTATCTCATCTTGTCATGACTTGCCCTCAGAATCTATTGGTATTTATTCGTAGATGAGTTTTAATGTGAATTCTTCTTACTCTCTATTTACGGTATGAACATTTGCCCTTCGATAGGTACATCCAAGAATGGCAGTACAGGGCTTCAATTATGTTCAAATATTCAGAGTCAAACATGTAGTGCTGAATCTGGTGGCGATGAGGTTACATTGTCTGATGAAGGTATGTGATTTTCTCTATTTTATACATGGATATAATATAAAAGAGCTCTTTCGTTGTCTTTTTGATAAAATAAAGCTACCAGTGACTTCTGCTGTTAACAAAATTCTAGGTTAGTTCGCGTTGCTCTAGTCGGTTAACCCATGTAGCAAAACAATGAATGCATTAAGAATTACATACAATTTTAATGAGTTCAATATGGAACTTTTTCGTAGTAAATTACTGATGGAAAGCAATTTCTTTTATAGTGTCAACGTCGTTTCCTTCCTCAAATGGAGTAGAAAATGAAAACCAGTATGCCAAATGTTAGAAATTTTAGGTTCCTTGTGTTTGCATGTGATAGCTCTAAAGATAAACAATACCGTAATGAATTGTAATTCCTTGATTCCACTTGGAGGATGTAGTAAAGTTACTATGGATGCTTGAAGAATTCTGGAAAATGTTAATGAGTCTAATATGGAACTTTTTCAAAGTCAAATATTGAAGGAACAGAAATTCCTTCATAGTGTAATTATTGATCCTTCCCTCAAATGGAGTAGAAATGGAAACCCATTTTACAAATGCTATATATTATAGGTTTCTATACTTGCATTTGACATATAACAGCATAAAAATAATGTTAATGAATCGTAATTCTTGATTTCCCCTTTGGCATGGTGTTCAAAAGTAATATCATGTGTTTCTCAAATATGCAGAGGCCATTATTATGCTTTCATTCTCGCCCTCCTTTTTCTCTCTCACACACAAACATGCAACAGAGAGAGAAAAAAACCCAAAGGGCTAGGATGCACCTGCGTTCACAATCTGATGACAGTAGGATCTCAACTTTTTCATTCTTTCAGCCTGATTCTTACTAATATTACGTTTTTCTTCCATTCCTTTGTTGATGTAACCGCTATAGTAAATTCAGATAACATCGATGTGGAGGTTGAGAATGCAGCACTTGTTGAGCCGGGAGTGGATATCATCAAGCAAGTTACCAAGACAAAGTTGGAGGAGTCTTGTATTTTAGTGGAAGGGAACGAGATTCATGTTCCACAAGGCATACGCAAACATAAATCATACAAGGTCCTCTCTCTCTCTCTCCATATATACTTGTATATCAGTATGTATGTATGTTGTTTCTGACTGAGTAGTTTCTCTCAGAAAAAAATCAGTGAAGCTTTTTCATCAAAATTGAGATCAAGAAAGAAACAAGAGTATGCCCAGTGCATTCCTCAGTCCAGACATTTAAGTGGAACGGGAAGTACTGATATCGTGATTCCTGATCGTACCCTGGACTTTGAGAGAGAGAAATTACCATCACAAGATTTCTGCGAATCCGACTGGGAGTTCCTCTAGATATTGTGCTGCAAGTGATGCTGCTTTCCCTATAGACAAATAACTGGTAAATGAATATGCTATCTTGATACGTCAATAATGGCAGCCAAAATGTATCATAGTTGAAATCAAATTATATGTAGGATAATGAAAAATTGTGTATTAATGCTTGAGAATCAACATCCTATAACGCACTTAAAATCTAAATGATAAGTGGTTTGTGGCTAGTTTTTAGTATTTGTATCTTACATGTATGTCACTCTCCTGGACAAGTTACAAATGAAAGTTGTGGTTGATATTGTTTTTTCTCTTTGATTTTCCATCTCGATGTATTATAGCTAGGGATGTCAATTTGACTAATCGGGCTGGCTCCGGGAGGCTCGTTATTGTGGCGTCGGGGCCCGAGCCAGAGCCAGCTTGTGTGGCTCGCTGCCTGTTATATTAAAAATTAAAAATAAGAATTAAAAGTAAAGTATAGCTGGCAGCAGTAGCTGTCTGTTGCCACAAGGCAATGTGTGTTGCTTGTGTTAGCAGGCAGGCAGCTTCTATATGTATCCAACAGCTAGTTGTCTGTTAATAAAAATAAAAAAAAAAAATCGTGAGCCATTCGGCTTGACTCGACTCGATAAGGTCCGAGGCGAAAGCTCAGGTCGAGCGTAGATTTTTTGAGCAAAAGCTCGGCTCGGCTTGAGCCAAAAAAATTCAAAACCATTTTTACTCGATGTGAACCTGAGCTTCGAGTTTCCCTCCGCGAGTCGGCTCGGTTAGGGTTGGTTGACATCCCTAATTGTAGTTTATTTTTAAATTTCAACTACTAAAAGCGTCTCTAATCGTGGTGTGAAATAGATATAAATTACGATTTAGACTCCAAAGTGGTTGAAAATCTCTCCAATTGAGAGAGAGAAAGGGAATGCAAATTGTATTTTCAGCAGAAAATATAAAAACATATGTAAGTTTACATCTACAAGAGCAAAAAGTAAATATAGATTTTTTCATTTGAACAAAATTTGAATTTAGATCAATTGAAATATAAATGAGGACGCAAAAGCGGTTTTCGAGATATCAATTTACATCACTAATAAAGATACACCCGCACATATGCATACTAACTAACTCCATATCCTCAAAAAAAAAAAAAAATAATAATAATAATAACTTTTCCCAAAATCTATGTTTAAAAAAATAAAAATAAAAATTGGGCTATCAATTTCTAAAAATATAGATTTTACAAAGTGAAAATTATCTAAATCCCTACTTTTGGAGATCCAATTTCCAAAATCAGATTTTATGTTTTAATGTTCAAAAATCAGAGATTTTATAGATAGATACAATTTTTTATATTTAATTAAATATTAATTATAATATTATAAAAAATAATTTATATACACCTAAATCCCTAATTTCTCATCTGTCTCTCTCTCATTAGTCCCTCCAGCCGCCGCCCTCTCTTTCTCTCTCAATATTTCTCCACCGCCACCACACCGTCGGCACGATACCTCCGGCACCACCTAACTCCTCTCTATTCACACCCGCCGAATCCCTAACTGCCCCAAACCCGCGACCACCGCCTCCTGGAATAGAAGCTCCGGCGCAGCCAAACTCACCATTCTTAACCGCCTCAACCCCGTCGGTCATTCCAGACTTCCTCCACCCAGCGTCGCCCACCACCTTCGCCCAAACCGAACCTTCGTAGCCAAACTCACCAAAACGGGTCATCCTTACACTAACTGTCCCAAGGGTTTTGGCAAGTAATATTTCTTAGATTATTTGTATTTCTTGTTTTCAGATCCGCCTACCCGCCGTCTCCATCCAATCCACAGCAGCGTCGCGACGCCGGCAATCGCGACACTACTTCACAGCAGCGTGGTCGCGACGCTGCTGTGAATCACCGCAGCGTCGCGACCATGCTGCCGGCGGGGGAGGGGGACGCTACTGAGGGACGACGCTGCTGTGAATCTTTATTTATTTATTTATTTATTATGTGATCTACTGTGGTGTTGGTGGTGAGGTGTTATTAAGGTTTTGGAGAGGATGAAGTTGATGGGCGGTTTTTGAGTTTTTGGTTAATGTTTGGGATCTTGGTGCTGGTGCGTGGCGGAGCTTGAGGTTGGTTGATTACGGTGGTGTTGATGGTTTTTACGGTGGCGGGGGCGATTTTGTGGTGGTGATTGTTGTGATGGCGGTAGTAGCGAGGCTGTGGTGGTGGTGGTGGGGGGTATCTGGCTGTGACCTAGGATGTGACTTGTGACGTGGGCTATGACCTGGGCTGTGAACTTGTGACTTGGGCTGTGAACTTGTGACATGTGACTTCGACGGTGGTGGGGCGTTTTTGTAGTGGTGTTGGTTGTTGGATTCACGGTGAGTTGGAGTTGGTGTTGATGTGGGCAACTATGGTTGTGACCCGACCTGTGACCTGGGCTGTGATTTGTGACCTAACCTGTGATCTGGGTTGTGAATTTGTGACGTGCGCTATGACCTGGAATGTGAACTTGTCTGTGGCTGTGAACTTGTAACTTGGGCTGTGACTTGAAATATTAAAATGCGACCATGATTTGAAATCCAAAAAACTTTGAACAAATAAAAGATCCGATTAAACAACACTAAAGTCTCCTATCATGCGTTGTGACCTAGGCTGTAACCGTACAAAAAAATATGAGACTTATTATGTTATCAATTATTATAAACAAATAACAATGTATTGTGACCTGTGACCTGAGTTGTGACTTGGACTGTGACCATACAACATGTAAGTTGTGACTATTTATGGTTACCGGAATAGTCATAGGAATTGTCGTCGGAATCGGAGCAGTCGCCGGAACGTTCGCAGGAGTAGTCGTCGGAACGGTCGCCGGAATCGGAGTAGTCACCTGAGCGATCGCCGGAGCAGTAGGGGTGGTAGAGGCGGTGGTGGGTTAATTTTATATATATTTATATATTTATTTATTTATATAAATAAATATTTATATATATGTGTATGTATAGGTCAAAATTTCTGATTTTTGAAATGTAAAAGTTATTTTGTTATTTTTGAAATAGTGTAAGATAAACGTAGGAAAAGTGAATTTTCCCCTTTTACAAACTCCCAAAAAAACCTATATTGACCAATAAGCTTTGAACACCAATGACTTCAACTAATCCATAATTGATTTGGCTGCTTACGCTTCAATCCTTTATTATTATTCCATGTTAGGTAAATGCATCCAATTTCTATTATTGCAGGCTGCCATCAAGTTTGACATTTCTGAGGGCAAACGCATATACCAACTTGTTATATAAGCTTCCAAGTGGGCCAACCCTTGAAAAGAAAGTTCCAGATGGCCCCGTATTAGGCCCATTATTTTTTTGAATCCATCCTACGACATTAAGAATATTCCACGCTGAGCTGTCAATAAAACCCTTAAAATCTTCATACAAATTATGATCAGATAATAATGTTATTTATCATTATAATCAATGATGTGACAATCTATATGAAATAATGAAAATTGAACAATTCGATTTTCATGAGAAAGAGAAAAATGTGAGAAGATAATGGATTGTCACATTATCGATATTCCATCATCATAATGATAAATAGCGTAACTCCTATAATTATGTAACACACGCACACATTAGAATGATAGACAACGATGAAATAGTGCTTTTTCATCTGCTCTGATACTACATTAAATTATATCATATTCTTTAACAACTATTTTTGCAAGTGATTGAAAATCATGGAAATGTATCTAATGTTAGGCGTAGACTTCAAGAACAATGATGTCAACTTGGGATTAATAAATTTAGAGGGAAGTTTGAGGACCGTATTGGAAGCGCCCATTCTTAGGCTTTATGTGAGGAAGGTATTGATTTTATTCTCAAAGACAATTAGCTAAAAATAAGTATATAACATTTACTCGAACGCGTATAATAAGTCCTTGTTTGATTTAACTAAAAAATTAAATTAAAATTAAAGTTCACAATTAATTTTAACTACATATTAATCCACAATTTCTCAGCCATACATTCTATCAATTTTTATCGAAATTATTTTTATATAAACCAAATAAGAGTTAGGCGAATAACATGCACCACTCTTCTGGCATACTTAACTAAATGGACATTTAAAATTTCGCTTTCAAAATTGTGAGGACAAAAATCCAATTTGTTTTCTTACAATGAAATTAAAGCATGATTTCCAATTCAAAAGGGCAGGTCACAATCAATCAATTTTGGGGGAAATTATTTTCTTTTAAGAATATAATTAATACATTTCCTTACTTTATTGAGTGGAGAAGAGTGAATCTAAAAAAAAGAATTCTTTCGTCTCAAAATCGCAATAATATTACGTCCACATGGACTTGGGCAGTATTGTTCATCAACACATAAAAAGGAAAAAAAAAAAAAAAAGTATAATCAATTAATTCTTTTTAACCTATATTGAGTTTGTTTCTTTATATAATTTTATGTTCGCAATTTATCCAATTGGGTACCTTAGGCCATGTTGGAAGATGCCGACGGCACCACATGCTGTCGGCCATACCCAGTGAAACAGCAAATATGATATTTAACGTGACAAATCGTGAATTTTGTTATTTCTATAAATATTTTATTTATGTCTACAATATTAACTAGGTCAGCTCCAACACCCCTCCTCCCTCGCAATAGGGGTCCACTTCCAATAAAAAAATTGTGAACCCCTCTTATCGTAATGAGGATTGTACATCGAGGCCTCGCACATAACAAAACCCATGTAACGAATAAGGTGGTCATCAAGTCAAAAAAATTATATTCTATCTTATTTCAACAATTCAATTTTCCATAAAATAATTACACATAAATCGAAAAATTTTCCTTCTTTTTCAACCATATATTCTTCAAAAAATACCATTTTCAAAAATTATAATTGCCACATAATGGGGGCCAAACAGGGTTTTACTTCTCTCAAAACTAGATGAACTAACACAAAACAATATCTAAAAAAGGAGTTAAAATTTTTTTAATGTTCGAAATGTGTAAATATTTGAAGCATCTTCTTTATAACATGATGGGGATCTGTGTCTAATTTTTACAATGACTCAAACTCATAGAAAATCTCATAAATCCCGGCAAGTCATACAAGTAGGACAGTGTGCCTCGTTGAATCTGTATCCAATGAATCGTGTTACATTACCATGGCCTCATAGGCCGTGGTAATGAAGTCTCCTCCCAATCTATCACAAGGGACCAGTTGGCCCCTTGTATATCATCCCTGCACAAGTATTTTTATCAATGTGCCTCGTTGAATCTTTATCTAATGAATATTGCTACATTACCAGGGCCTCATATCTCCTCCCAACCTATCATAGGGGACCAGTTGCCCCCCCCCCCCCACCCTATATATGTGTGTAATGTGTCATTGTTTAATTCACATTATTTTCAAAATATATTTTTATCTATTTTATTTTCAATCCTATATTTTTTCAATAAGTAGGTGTATGTGTACACTTTGCATTATATAAAGCAATTAGCGTACTAGTACATAGTTCATAAGTTCAAAAACTGGCCTTTTACTTAAATTTTTCTAGGGTCAGAACCCAAGAAATGGTGTTCCTGTTGAAACACCTGTTCATCTCCGCCGTCTTCTTCTTGTTTTTACTTCACCAAGGCAAGGCTGAGGTCGGCCTGAATGCCACCAGCGCCGCCGCTCGTAAGCTTGCTAGTGGCTGCAATATTTTTCGAGGCCAATGGGTTTATGATGCCTCGTATCCTCTTTATGATTTCTCTAAATGTCCCTTCATAGATGATGAATTCAACTGCCAAAAATACAAAAGACCTGATCAAACCTACCTCAAATATAGGTGGCAGCCTTTCTCGTGTAACCTCCCCAGGTGAGAAAAACTTTAGTTGGACGGTCTTACATGCACACGTGACACACCGTTTATGTGTGTATGTATTTGACTTGGGTTGTGTTGCAGGTTTAATGGGGTGACATTCTTGGAGAGATGGAGAGGGAAGAAGATAATGTTTGTAGGTGATTCACTGAGTCTGAACATGTGGCAGTCATTGAGTTGCATGATTCATTCATCGGTTCCGAATGCTAAAACTACAGTGATAAGAAGAGATGTACTTTCTGAAGTTACATTCCTGGTAAGTTTAAATTACAATTCTTGCATGCATTTTTCACCTTTCTTTTTTTTTTTTTTTTTTGTCTGGGCAGGTGGGGTGGCTAATTTTTGTTGAACTGCTTCACATTAATAAATGACGAGTTTGTATAGTGATGCATGAACGTGTTGTCCTTTTCCCTCTTTATCTTTTTGTTTTATGTTGGCTAAATGTTCTAAATTTTACCTTTTCTTACTACACAATTATGCTTATTTCCATCAATTGGGGATCATAAATGATAACTTTCTCTATAATTCCAACCCAAAAGTTAATCTTAATCTTTAGCTATTGAAGTTTCACAGCCTTAGACCATAGTTTTTGGAAATTGATTGAAGGATTTAGGAATTAATCAAAAGGGACATGTTAAGGGATATATATCACACATCGATAAATGATGTTGGCACAGACCAATTAATAAAGATCTTGGGCTACTCCTCTTAATAAGGTTGATCTTTTAAGATGGAACCCCAAATCTTAACATGGTATCAGAGCACATTATGCTACAACGAGCGATTCGATCCCGTTAAGACTCTAAAATAAGCACGTGAATTTCAAGATTGGTCTGCTCAAATGAGTCACCATCTTGCGGGGGTGTGTTAAGGGATATATATCCCACATCGATAAATGATGTTTCTACGGACCAATTAATAAAGGTCTTGAACTACTCCTCTTAATAATGTTGACCTTTTAAGATGGAATCTCAAATCTTAACACTACACACTTACAAACTTTCTTTTGCATCAAAATGATAAGCGAAACTTACTCAATTTTGCTTCAGTTTGGTAATATGACTTTGTGTTTCTTGTTCAAATATTAATAAATATTCTTCTTATATTTGATAAATGAGATGGACTCTTCTAATAACGTGAGGAAGTCGTAAAAGGCAGCAAAACATCATTATTAGAATTGATTGCAAAATCAAGTAATTGTAGAAGTAATCATCAAGATAACGTAATTTATGTAACAACTCGCTGAAATTCAAAAGACAGTGACTTTAGGGATTAGTTAATATTTCTCTCATTTTAAATTGATGAAAACAGCTATTGATTAGACAATGCCGGCCTCTTCAATTCGTCCTTTTATTCTAACACATCAATGAAACTTTTGGTCCTTGTCTTCTAATGCGTAACGGTTGGGATAATACTCGACATGTGACTCGATTCGCCTTTACTCGAGGTGATAAAAAGGTTGAGTAGCTCGTCGAAACTCGGCCCATGGATTACTCACAAGTAGCTCGTGGGCCATGTCCATAAGCTGGTAAAAAAAAGTTGAGAAGATTGAAGTTTTATTTCATTAACTAATATTTACTAATAATAACTCTTGTTGAATGTTTAATTTTTTTGTGCTTTAGGACTATGGAGTGAAATTGCTATTATATCGTACACCATACCTGGTAGACTTGGAGCAGCAAAATGTGGGTCGGGTGTTGAAGCTTGACTCTATCCGAAATGGGGATGCTTGGCTAGGAATGGACATGTTGATTTTCAACACGTGGCATTGGTGGACTCACACCAAAAGTTCTCAACCGTAAGATTAACATTTATTTATTTTTTTCTTTGATAAAAATATAAATTAATAGCACAAAATGTATCCTTTTACTACTATTGTTTTGGATCTCTATTACAGATGGGATTACATGGAAGAGGGAGGTAAATTATACAAAGACATGAACCGTTTAATTGCTTACTACAAAGGATTGACCACATGGGCTAGATGGGTCAGCCGAACTGTTGATCCTTCCAAAACCAAAGTCGTTTTCCAAGGAATTTCCCCAACGCACTACGAGTAAGTAATTTTATTATGCATCACACCATGTTTAATATATTGATCCTCATAGAATCTTTTTCTTGTGTTTAAAATAGGGGCAAGGATTGGAATGAGCCAAGCAAGTCATGCAGTAGTGAGACACAACCATTCTTTGGGGTAAAATATCCAGCAGGCATGCCATTATCTGCAGTTGTTGTAAACAAAGTGTTGAGCAGAATCGAGAAACCAGTTTATTTATTGGACATAACATTATTGTCCCAATACAGAAAGGATGCTCATCCAACATATTATAGTATGCACAATGGCTTGGATTGTAGCCACTGGTGCCTTCCTGGGTTGCCAGATACTTGGAATGAGCTACTCTATACAGCACTCTTTAGTTGAAGACGATGAATTCCTCTATTTGTCATGTAAGTGTGTAATAAGAAATAAAAATGATGTTAGAATTGTAAACAAACTGATTATTTTTGGCATGGAACGTTGCCTCCATAGTGTAACTTCTCTCATAACAGTTCATGTTCAATATCGTGTCAAAGTTGCCCATGTAGGCCAATGATTTCACGTCTAGTTCGTTTTTGCGTACTTGCGGTTTACTTACGACCCTGCCCGGTCCAGTTGGAGTAGGCCTCATAGAGTTCTAAGCTAAGGTTTGCCCCCAAGAAATCAAGGAAATATTCACATACGAACACTATACGGTGTTTGATTGATTGGTAGAATCTCCAACAAATGCTACATATGTTGTGTGTGTGGTGGCCCAAATCAACTTTGAGTCCATTTCCATTCCAATTAAATGGGTCCAGTCCATGAGAAAGATCTATTAAGAGCAAATTACACAAAATCCTATCTTTAAACTTTCAAATTCAAAATTAAGATTTAATAGTTTTTTTTTTCCAAAAATCAGGTGATAATTTAAATTTTAAATATTAATCATATTATTAAAATAGATAAATTATTCTATGTATACCGAAGCATCTACTTGAAGCGGTACCCACAACGGCGTCACTCTGAAGCAATAGGCGGCGAGAGCGACAGTGACCAATCATTGCCACAGCGGCATACAGTTTCAGAGATGTCGCCGTCGGATACGTTGCGTTGCAGTCGATTGGATCTCGTTTTGGATTTTTGCGATGATGCCGATGTGGTTGCCAGTACAATTGATGTGATCTGATTTTGGATCAGGTTGTGCAATAATTTTGTTGACAGTGCTAGTAGTTGGTGGTGGTGATGGGTGATGTAGGCGGTGATTTAGATGTGGTGGTGATGTTGGTTGCGTTATACTGCCTGATAAAAACCTGACCAATTACAGAAAAAAAAAAGACACGACTACATTATACTGCTAATCAACAAACCTGCTTGGCAACTTTCACTAATTCGGCAGTCATGAGCTTGAGTTGCTCTGCAAGATCAGTAGCATCATCTTCTACGGCCTTTGTAATAGGAGGCTTTGGATAATTAGGTGATAGACGAACAGGAAGGGCATCCCTTTGAAGTGTCCCAAAGGTGTTGAATGAAAGTGATGCTATTGTATTCAAATGTTCTTGTAGTTGAGAAATTATGTCCATTTGGCAATCAGAAAAAAATTCAAAATTTCCACTAATCATTTGAGCAGTTCATGACCCATTCAATTAATAGCATTTGCAAATTACCTTTTTTTCTTCTATCTTAATGAAGAGTAAGTGAATCGGCAAAGGAAATAAGTGACTGCAAAATGAAATTGGGGGTAATGGAAACGGGATCGCAGTAGGAAAACAATATAAAAATGTGAGGCTTCAGTTACAGAAAAATATTTAAAAGATATCTAATTCATTTCGGGCTTCCTTAGTACATCTCATTAGTTTGTAATATAGACCACTGAAATTACATCCATCGATATGTCATGAAATTCTATAAGGTTGATTTTCTTGGTAATATTAGAGATGTTTAACTTTCATGATTTGCTTTGGATGATAATACTAATGTTGATGCATGCCTGAGGTGGCAGAAGTTGAAAATACATCAACTAAACTAATTAATTATTTTTGTTGGTGATTCATCCACTAATTAAGAAATATTGGGAACTGTTCTAAACAAGCGCAATTTTAGACAATATGTGTTTATTGTGACTGTTTGCAACCAAAAATGTGTTTATTGTGATTGGTTGTGACTAATTCTGTGCTAATTGTGACTAATTGTGTCTAGTTGTGACTGGAGACACAGTTACGGAGACACGATTGTGTCTTCGTGCTTAATTGTGACCAATTTTGTGTTAATTGTAACCAATTGTGACTGATTATGATTGGTTGTTAACGGAGACACAGTCACTATGTGCTTAATTGTGATCAGTTGTGACCAATTTTGTGTTAATTGTGACTGGTTGTTAACGGAGACACGTTCGTAACGGTCACGGAGACACGACCTTGTCTCCGTGCTTAATTGTGACTGGTTTGTCACTGGTTGTGACCAATTTTGTGTTAATTGTGACCACTTGTGACTGGTTATGATTAATTATGTGTTGGGGGTGTAGTTTTCAGTTTTTAGTCTGGAAATTTTTTTGGAAGGTAAGGTGGGGTGGGTCCGTGGGGTGGTGTGATTTTCAGATTTGAATTCTCTGAAAATTTTTGTGGTATGGTGTGGTGTGGTGTGGGGTGGGGTGGGGTGCGTGGGTAGGGATGGCCAGGTGGGGTGAGGTGGAGATAATTAATTATATATAATTGAAATTAAAACCTAAATTTTGAAATAATTTAACAAATTTGTTAGCTTTGAAATGTGATTTTAATAGGTAGGATTTATGTATTATTTCCATCTATTAATTTGTATTATGGCAAAACTAGAACACATATATTGTATATAAACTATTCCTGCTTATGGAGTTCAAGTGCAACTTCCATATTTAGCCTTCTCAAGAGTCGGTCAACCATCGATCATATATTTTTTTCGTTTTTTGGTATTTTCAAATTTTTCTTTATATTTTTTTCATTTTTGGTATGAAAGTATAAATGTCTGTTTTAGAAGAAGTTTCAAAACAGATTGTAGTAATAGTATAATTATTGATATTCTATAAAAAAAAAGTTATAGAAAAGTAAATTTAATTTATACATAGAAAGTTTTAGATTATTATTTGAAGTAGATCTAAGGCTTCCAAATCTCATAGCCGATCGGCGATCAGGCGTCAGAGAATCGACTGTTGACGATGGCCGCCACCACACCCCAGTCCACCATGCGCAGGTATCCTCTGCAGAGTGCGAAGAGAAGAGAGCGAGGAGCAGAGTGCGAAGAGGAGAGCGAGGAGAGAGAAGACAGTGAGATGAGGGGAGAAAAAGGAAAATGTTTTGATTAGGGTTTGAAATGATGAGAAAATTCGTACTTTTATTTAATTATTTATTTAAAATATGATGAGAAAATAAGTTATTGTACACTATATCTAAGATCTTTTTGGACAAGCTCTTATCAAGTACAAAATATATTAATTAATGAAAAGTTTCAGTATAAGAATTCCTTGAAAAATTGTTATGAATATAAATGCTCTAATGAGTAAAGATTAGGAATCCTAAATTTAATTAAAATGTGATGCAAGAAATAAAATTATAGTGAGAATATAATTACACATTGCAAAATTATCCCACATGTGGACGATGTCATCTACAAGTAATAAAATCGTGAACAGAACGTTGATTCTACGTATAAAGACATTATAATTAACAAGCAATAAAGTGTAAGAAGACTAAGATCAAATCCAAAATAAACTCAATTTCCCTTTTAAGTAAGGAAGAATATCAAATAATTTAATTGACATGGTTTTTATCACCCATTTAAACGAGAGACAACAAAATACATAAAAGGTAATAGTTATTGAAGGCTAATTAATTACTTAATCTGGCGAATTTGTTCTTTCGACCTTTCCCATTTTTGTAACCGACTCTTTGCGTTCTGAACCTGAAAGTTGCACACAGTGTAAGATTAAATTGAGAACTGGCTACAAGTCTCTCTACAAATTTCTTATTTTAATTAAAATGTAAATATTTATAGTGAAAATTCGAATATAATACACTCTTTAAGGTACTTAAAAATCTTAATAGTTAATATCTAGCAACGTGAAATATGTACCTCCTTGTTCCAGTCGGTACGAATCGTGACCCATAATAAAATTATGGTCTGTAGGAGTGTGCCTCCCAGCATTCCTAACCATATTCCCTGCAACTCACAAATAAAACTAGTCTTTAAAAATAAAATAAAATATCGTTCCAAACAAATTATTAGAGTCAAAATTGGAGCGGTGACGGTAATTGTTTTCCATTATGTCACATATCATCTCCTTGAATAAAAAGTTAAGTGTGTTTTCTACTTAAAGATTATAAATTTTATTGAATTTCGTGCATTTGAATAGATTACCCATATAATCCCATTAAAAACTGTGGAATTTCAAAAAAGTTTGAAATCCCTTTATTAATGAAATTCTTGTAAATACACTAAGGCACTGTTTGATTGTCACATTTTTCATAGAAAATGTCGTATCAGAGGAAAACAGATTCCACTTTGACCGTTTGATTGCTATGTGGAAATGGAAACCGAATTTCAAGGTACAACCACTTTAAACTGCATTTCCTTTATTTTCATGGAAAATGAATTTCTATAAATTTAGTGAATTTTTATTTTTCAACAAATATGGAATTGGAATTCCTTTCCACCTTTGCATATCAAACGGACCCTAAGAGTCTGTTTGTGAGAGCTAGATATCCGATTAAAATTAAAAATATAGCCATTATTGGATCTCACTAGTCTAATAAAAGTCAACAATAACGACTAGTTTTTCAATTTTAATCCGATTTTAATCTCAGTTGGAATTATCCGTACGTTTCTTGATCTCCACTCCTAAGAAATTACTAATAATCATTCTCGAAGAGAAGCTTAAAGCCAATATATTCCCCATCACACAATACATACAAAAATCAGAGTGATGTACCTTTGCTCCATAGTGGAATACAAAGCCAAGAACCACACCCACTGGAATGCCAACCATGTAATAACATCCAACATTTATATAAGCAACAAATGCTTGCCATCCACACCCGACCGCAACACCTTGTATTGTCAATTCAATCCACATACATCATTTAGACATCTGATGAAAATTTAAGTTGCACGTCGTGAACGTGAGAGAAGTGTTGATGTTAGAGAAAAAGCTACCCTAGTAAAAGTATGAAGTATCTAGTACGTGAAAGAAAGTTTTCTCACCGGACAAAACGGGTTGAATGCCATTAAGAATAATGGAGATGGCCATAAGTGGTGTAAGGTCTGAGACAGCATCAGAAACAGCTTTTCCGCCCGTGAAGACATAACTTAAATGATGGCGAAGCGCAAGTGATACAACGGCACAAATCGCTGATATTATTAAGGAGCTTATTGTCACCACCACAACAGAAAATGCAGCTGACTTTGGATGTCCAGCTCCAAGCTCATTGCTAACCCGCACACTGTTAATTAGGAAATAAAGAATTTAAATTATATGGTGCAATTCTTAGCAAACCAGGGAAAAATGAGAAAAGAAAAAGCACAGGGTTATTATTTTTTACTGCTGTTGATAGTCATGAGAATTTTTGTACCTCGAACTTAGCACCTGGCGGGCTACTTTGAACCATGCTTTACGTATTGGAAAATTTTCACAGATCACTCACAGGGCACTCACACACGTGGGTCTCGAGCAAATTTTTTTAATACATGGTGAGGACCATCCATGTGAGTATTCTAGTGAGCACACGTGAAAACAATCCATGTACGTGGAGATTAATTAGACTATTTTAGGCCGAAAGTTGATTCTTGGCCCAATCATGTCAGACCCATGATGTTTATTTAATGAGAAAATCAATTTCTATAGAAAAAAATTCACATAAATGCGCAACAGAATAGAGACAAAGTGGGTCCCACCGTGTATTTAATAAGAAAAAATATGTGCCGACCCCACACTTGCGTGAGTATTCTGTTGCATTTATGTAAAGATTTTTTCTATTATTTAATGGTGGAACAAATGTAGTGATGGGCGATGTGATAAATAATAATTAAGGGTTGTGCTTTTAGTTTTTTCAAGTGTCCAATAATGCATCGACACGTGTCCCTTTATTAGGGGACCTTGACAAAACTATGAAAATCTTTCAAAGATTAGAAGGTCAAAACGCTCAACAATAGTTGCTACACAATAAAAAGTCTATTTGGCCATTTGTATCTGAATGGATAGGGGCAAAAAAGTAATTATGCAGACTTAATTTGTAGAATTAAAGTTTGGATCCTCCTCAAACTTTTTTGATTAAAAAAATCCACGACATGGGCATTAGTAAGATACTGGTCAAATATTTTACAACGTTTTTACGTTGAATCTCCATTTGATAAATAATTTATAAAAACTAACAGTGTGATTCCTTTTTTAAATGGAATCCGTAAATAAATAATTAATATTTAATTGGTCGTGCTTTAGTTAGAGCGACTATTCTAAAATAGTCACAAAAGGTCGAAATTTACTAACCTTGCAGCAGCATTGAACCCAACAGCAACCATGTATACCCATCCAAGGATTGTTACACTACATTTTAATTAATTGTTCAGAACATGAATTAACTTTTCAAGTGGACAAGAATGCGGAAGTAAACTTTGGCCTTACCAAACAGATAATGAGTCTAACACCAGTTCAGGATTGGGAAGCAAACCAGCAATGAGAACCAAAATCTGAAAGTACCAAGTCTCGAGGCACAACATCACAGCAGATGCAGAAGATAGTTTGAAAAAATCCCACAGCTCAGAAAATGCCATCCAATTGAATCCAGTCCACGTATATCTGCATTCAGCAGACAATACAATATACACAAATTGTCCCGCTACTATAACCCACCACGAAAAACTCAACACCAATCCTGCACCCAACAAACCCCAACCCAACACGAACACGGCCAGCCATGTCAAGAAAATATGCAGTACCAGTGCAGCTGCAGATATATATGCACTGGGATTTACTATACTTTGTGCCTGTAAGAACTTTTGTATAGGAAAATTTGCAGCATACGCGAAAATCTGAGGTATTAAGCCATAGATGAACAAAGCTGCTGCAGATGCAAGGCTTTTTGATTCACCTAGCAACAGCAAAATTGGCTTCGAGAATATATAAATTATCATCAATGGTAACCCAGAAAGCATAAGGAGGATTGTTGATCTTTGCATGTATATCCCAAGCATTTCGTATTTGTGAGCTCCATATGCCTGCCCAGCCAACGTTTCTACTGCACTTCCCATTCCTAGCTGCTCATTACAAGCACAAGACGATACTTGAGCAATAATTGCAATCGTAAAAGTACGTAAATTTGAGGGGAATGGGGTACAGGTGGTGACAGATTCAGGGTTACCATGATTCCATAGGCTAGAAGTTGAACACCATTGTTGCCAAGAGAAGTAGCAGCAAGTTCAAGATTGCCGAGATGGCCACAGAAGATCTGAGTGGACACTGAAATAATATTATTGAGCAAGTATACTATAACCGCAGGAGCTGCAAGGATGTAAAGAGTCCTCAACTCGAGCAAAGTGCCTTTCCTGAAGCGGCGCCACCACGACAAGCTGGTGTCTGATAGAATATCTTCAAGCCCAGAGCTAACCTGCTCCCCGGCCGCCACTGGCGGTGGAGATAATTCTTTGGATTCTAACAACGGCTGATTCACTATGTTTTTTTTAAAGGACTCCATTTTTTTCCTCTAGGATTCTAACAGTTAGAAGCAACGGATCAAGAAGAGCAGTGGCTGCACCTTCACGAGGACCTCAATGTCGAGGTCAAGAAACGAGGAATTCATTAATTAAATACATTCCTACTTCGTCAAAGAAAATCTGTTTGGTGGTGAGATTATCATCCACGTCGTTCACGTCTTGGGCAACAAAACTTTTCTCTTTCTTTTTTTTTTGGCCTCAATCTAGGGAGTTGTTGGACCTGATTTTTTTATTTTTTTTTTTAAGATTCATTTTTTTCAAAATTCAACTTCAATTAAATATTTTTTAATAAATTAATATTACACGTAAATTGAAATTTATTTAAAAAAATTAATCACTCGTTCTCTAAAAATACATTTTTGAGAGAATGGGACTCAAAAAGGGTTACATAATACTCATAAAGGTGAGAGAGAATTATATCATGAAATTCAGAATAATAATGATCGGAACATGTGTCCATTTTCCAAATTTGAGAACGCGTAGTTGGTGGTCGCAGTGGGTAGGAAGAAGATGGTGGTAGGTGGGATTTTTTTTTTTTTTTTAAATTTTAATATTTATTTGTGAAACAATTGTACTTTTTTTAAAAAAAAAAAAGTTTAAAATAGGGCCTTGTTTGATCCTCATTAATTTTTTCATTCTCATTCTTCTACTCATTTTCAATCACACGTTTTTCAATAAAATAATATTTTCCATCACATCAATAATTTTTCCTTCTTTTTCAACCACAAATTCCCCATCACATCAACTAAAAAAAATACATTCTTTTAAAAATAATGTGCACCAAACAAGGACTATGATTGTGATAAATGCTTTAAAAAGCTTAAAACGTAACTAGTCGTGTAGACGAATCTTCAAGTTTTAAGAGTTTATGCAAGCCTAATTGAGGTTTAGGTGATAAAAAAAGTTTTACTAGTTTAAATTTTAATCATTCCAAAAATCATTTAATAATTAAAATAATACGTATTAAATATCTAAAATTGTAAAATGCTATATTTATTTAATAATTCTTATAATTAAACAATTATACATTTCAAGTTATTTAAATGTAAAAATTAGACTATTTTTCATAGTTTCAATTCTTAATTAGATAAGTTATATTTAATAAAAATATAGAAAATTTATATATACTTTTTGGAGTTTTCAACAAAATAACGAGTATTAAAATTATAATTATAAATAAAAATTATAGTTTTGTTGTTTTCTATTTTTCCATTTCCGTGGGAGCATTATACCAAAAAAATCTCTCTCTCACTCTCACGTGTTGCTGCTTTTTCTTCCCTTGACAGGAAATTGCCTTTACACTGTAGGACAATTGAAAAGCCTGTCAATAGGATATCATTGGCCATGTTCTACAAGTCTAATTCCCATTCAGCTTCTGAAAAAAAGTAAAAAACAAAAGAGTCATGCTGTGTATCTAAAATTCTACATAATCATTTACATAAATGACAAATTGTGAGTCCAATAAGAAGCCGCCATTTGTCATTTATGTCAAACTTTATGTACAAAATTATGTACATCTAGTTTTATTCAAAAAACAAACACCCGATGGAGATACTGAGATATCATTCTTGGTTTTATGTTTTAGGAATGTTCCAAGTTTAGTGTGTGTTTGAATTTCATTAAAATAATAATAGACTTTGCAATCATGGGCTAAATGAATCATTTAATTCCATTTTTCATTCCATCCTACGTGTGGGCGACTTAGACTTTGCAACTTCAATTAGGCTATTAATCTTTTTTTTTTTTTTTTTTTTGTGGGGTGGGATTAAGATTTAAAGAAAGCCAAAAACGTGCATTTCGATTTTCTAGGGCACGTGAGTGCCTTTATATGCGTACTGTGCTGCTGTTAATTAAGGATCTGTTTGAGCTTTTTTTTTTTAAAAATGTAAAATATATTTTGAAATAGTATATTGATGAAAAATGTGTAATTATAAAAAACAAAAATTGAATTGCGTGTAATATGATTTTATTGAACAATATTGAAAAGGTAAAAGAGAAATATATCAAACAATGCATGAAATTCAGAATAATAATGATCCGAACATGTGTCCATCTTCCAAATTTGAGAACGCGTAGGTGGTGGTCGCGGTGGATGGGAAGAAGATAGGGGGGTAGGTGGGATTTTTTATTTTTCATTTTAATATTTATTTGTGAAACATTTGTACTTTTTTTTTTTTATAAAGTTTAAACTATGATCGTGATCGGTGTTCTAAAAAGTAATTAATCGTGTAGGCGAATCTTCAAGTTTTAAGAGTTTAAGCAAGCCTATTTGAGGTTTAGGCGATAAAAAAAAAAACGTTTTCTTATTTTAAATATTATTTGAAATTTTTAATCATTCCAAAAATCATTTAATAATTAAAATAATACATACTAAACGTCTAAAATTGTAGAATACTATATTATATTTTTAAACAATTTTATATTTTTCAAGTTTTTTAAATGTAAAAATTAGACTATTTTTCATAGTTTCAATTTTTAACTTTTTCCTTTTTTCAACCACATATTCATCAGCACATCAAACAAAAATTGTATTTTTGGACTCAAAGTGTGCATCAAACAGGGGCCGAGTAATTTCAACCGCTAGAAAAGGAAATCTAAACAAGTGGCATTGATATTTTATATTGATTTTACCAACGTGTAATTTGTTGTAGATAATTTCGTTTTTGGAGGGCCTAAATGCACGTTAATTAATTTTAAGCGAGTTTTGTTAAAATATTGCATGGTTGTGCCTCCCAACCATCCTGACCGTACAGCCTACAACTCACAAAAGAAAACTAGTTTTTAAAATTAAAGAAAAAAAAAATGAGAACGAGATTGGTGACAAGTATATATTTCCAAAGGATTAATAGCAAAACGTTTACTATAACATACCTGTTGAAAATAACATAACTCTCCCTTATGTGAAGCCTTCTGTATAGGGCTGTAAGTAAAAATCGTCAAATCGAAATCGCATTTTAGAAATCGTCGATTTGGTGTCACGTGGACCCGTCAACGAAATGATTTTGAACCAAACCAAATCGATCAAAAATGTTTGGTTTAGATTTGAGAATTTTAATTGCGATTTAAAACCAAATCGGACAGACGAAAAAATATATAATATAAAATAAAATAAATAAAAATAAATTTCTAAAAAATCCAAATATGTAAAATTCATTAGTTTTGTCATGTGTAGGTATTTTTATCAATTTCTAATTTTCTATTACATATATATTATTATTACTCAATAATCATAATTTATATCTAATAATCTCAAAACTAACCTAATATATCAAAAGTCATTTTCCTCTTCAGAATTCAGAAGAACTTCAGCCGACGCCCGACATAGCCATGAGCCACCAGCACCACACCAAATAGGAGACAAAGAGATCATCGGTCTTCGGTGAAAATATTTGCTACGAATAAAGTTTCATATCAATAATTTTTTTGAGCAAACTAAGATAAGAAATATGAAATTATATGAGTTTCGCATTTCTCTCAACTATTGGATGATTGTGAAATAAATTTATTCATTTTGATGGAAATGGTTTATCTACTATGTACATGATTTTATTATATTTGTGTGGACATACTCTTATTTTGTGATTGAATTAGACATAATAAAATATGTCAATAGAAGCTAAAAAGTATTCATGTGCAATTTGATATGTGGATAAGCTGTTTAATAAGCTAAAAGAAACCAATAATGACTTCGGTGGCGACTATACTTGCATCAATTTAATTGTTTTGTTTTATTATATGCTTAGATATTTTGTTGAACTGTTTCTTTAAGTGTTTTGAATTAATAATGATGATATCTATTCAGTTAGCCTATTAAAGTCTTGAATTTTGATCTAGTAGGTGTAAAATTTATCATTTAAGGTGTTGTCTTATTGATGTCTCAGTAACTGTATTATGGAACTATATGCTTTCAAATAAATATTTAGTTTATAGGTGTTTTGGGTCTATATTTAGTTTATTAAACTTCTATTGTAACGTTATCGTAACTTCTTAGCCTAAAAAGGGTGAATAAAAAATTATTATTACGATTTCACTTGGATTTAGTTTGTATTTAAATTTATAGTAGATATATTTAGTTATTTTATATTTATTGCTAGTAGGATATAAATATATATTGAATTCAATAAATTAATGACATAAAATTAGATAGACAAAAAAATATACAACGAAATCGATGATTTAAAATCGGACCAAACCGTTAGGTTTAAATTTGAGTTTTTTTCAAACCGTGCAAAATGGTTTGGTCTCAAACCGGTTTAAAGGGTTTTGTCCGAAAATCTGTCAAAAATCAGTAAAATCAAACCGTTTACACCTCTACTTATGTACTAAAAAGCTTTGTCGTCAAGATTCGTCAGATTTATCATTAAAAACAGTAAAAAAAATACCAAAATCAAAGTGAAAAATTGTAATTTTAGTCCCCAAATTTTTTTATTTTTTTTTACAAATTAATTCCAATTTTTTTTTATATATGCCACCTATAATATCAAATATTTAAAACTTTATACCAGTAACAAGTTCATCTTCACTTATCATAAACTAAGAAACGATGGTAGTTCATGTTTCAAATTAGGAAATTTTCGGGACATGTGGTGAACTTTTGAAGTCCCCAAATCCTAATGCGCATTCAAAATTACGTACCTCACACCCATCCAAAAATCGTATGCCAAAAGCACGCGCTGATACTGACTGTTTGCAAAAAGTTATTTATTAGGGCCACATAAAATTATGACAGTAGACAATAATGGGAGAGAATCGATTGTGTACTTGATGAGAAAAATAATAATTGAGGGGAGAGAGTAGGTTTAAAATCACAATTTTTAGCACAGTTCTTTCAAAATTTATTTTCAACCACATATTTTTTAATAAAATAATATTTTTTATTACATTAATAATATTTTTTTTTTATTTTTTAACCACATATTTTTCATCATATAACTATATAAAATACATTATTTTCTCAATAATTTTCATGGAACACATCATTAATCACGACAGATTTTAGTTTTCCTTTTTATACGTTTGAGCATATTGGGGGATTGAAAGGCAATTTGGTGGACGACCACAATATCTTTATTAAGGGCCTGTTTGAGCCAACTTTTTTTTTTTTTTTTCATTTTCATTTTTCTATTTATTTTTAACCACATATATTTCAATAAAATAATATTTTTCATCACATTAATAATTTTTCCTTTCTCTTCAATCGCATATTTTTCATCACATCAACATTAAAAAAAATGCACCAAACGGGGGCTAAATACATTCGTTTTTGGAGAAAATATTGAATCACAAGTACGGACTATATAATGTAAATGTATCAAGAATACGAAATTATTGGGTCAAATTTCAAAAGTGTTATGTTTCTTTATTAGCTAGGTTCCATACTTATCAAACACATTTGTTGAAGATATCGATTAAATAAAACACGTGGATATTAGAAAAATAGAAAAAATTACGACCATGTTAGGACGGATTAAATTAGATTTTTAATTTAATCAAAATCAAACAATTAATATTAATTACATTTTTCATGAATCCCACAACTTTTCAACCATACATCTCAAAAACGTTTATCACAATCTATTAAGAATATAATTTTAATATACAACAAACACCCTCTATAAAAGCGGACGTCTTCGATTATAATACAAGCAATAATAAATGGGCACTCCATGCAAATAATTAAATCTTCCTCGAGAAATTATATCCATTGATTGATGCTAGCACATGAGTCATGTGATCATTTTCAGGCAACCTGATGGATGGATTTGATTTGGACTTTGGGATACACGAAACTGGTTAATTCCGGCCCGGCTTTACCCACCGATTTCTTTGGAAAAATGAAAAAGACCATACGTCCCCGTACGCTGGTCCCGGGGGTACTTTTCGTGCATTTTCATCGTTCAGCCCCTGTTTGGTGAACATTTTGTAGTTAATAATGTAAAATTTTATTTTAATGTGATGAGGAATATATAGTTGAAAAGAAATGAAAAGTTATTTATTTGATGAAAATATTATTTTATTGAAAAATATGTGATTGAAAATTAGTAGAAGAATGATAATGAAAAAATAATGTAGCTCAAACAGGAGCTTAATCTCAATACATTATCAATTGCCAATCGGAACAATAATATAGATGATTGCGAATCTAATTCTGGCTGCTATATTTTTATAAAAATTAATTATTTTTGTTGAGGGGTTGAAATCGATTAGAAAAGTTAATTAAACGTGGTTGAAAATCTAATAAAAGTGGTGAGTCTTATGAATTATATCGTTAAATTTAATTATTGACTTTAACTTGATTTTTTGTCAATTTTTTCAATTAAACTAAACATGGACTTGGAGACATAAGCTATCATTTAGAAATTCATAAATTAAATATATTTTAAAAATTGTCAAATTCACGGGGATGCTCAGCTAGTTTCCAAACATACATGTGCTCGAATAAGTTACATTTGTTTTTTCCATCCTTCTCTTAAAATAGGGAATATCCTAGATTCACTATTCATTTTTATCATATTAGTTTCATACTTGACCTCTTTTGAACTGGTTTGTTAATATATATATATATATATATATATATTTTTTCATTTTTTGTGTTGGTAGTGTTAAAATTGAGTATATAATATAATAATAATTAAATGGATGAAATATATTCGATACATATCTTCCACCGTAAAAAATATATCTTTCAATTCATTATTCCTATTAAAGTTTTTGACTTCTCACTCTTTACCTCTAACTTGTTCTCAGTGGCACCGTGAAGTAACAAAACGATCTCCATCGTGCAAGGTTCCATATTCTTTTGGTGATATCATTTCTCGTGTTTGATATTTGTTCTCTTTTTTTTTTAGTTCGATCAACCTTGTGGATCGGAAGATCATCGAGCAATTATTGAAAATTTCTATCTGAAATGGTTTAGCGTTGTTAATAATTCAAGGTTTTCCATTGGGATTTTTTACTTGTGATGTGGTGTTTCTGAGCAGAAGAATGGCGGGATGAATACGAGAAAGATGTGTTTATAGTGGATGATGTCGAGGACAAAGATGAAGAAAATAGAGCTGACAGTGACGGGACATGCAAAACAAGAAGAAAATGTTAATGTGATTTTTAAATGTATTTTACACATTTTAAATATAAAAGATAGGGTTAATTTCACAAATGGTCACTGAAGTTACCTGAAAATTTCAAAATGGTCACTGAATTTTCAGATTTTTTGGCCAAATTTGAGACAATTTTTCGACAATTTTCGACCACCAAAATCGTCGATTTTGAATACCGTTGGAAAGCTCACGATGTCCCTCTTCAATTACCACAAAAAATCTCCCTAAGACTCCAAGTGATTCGGCCGGAATAAACCCACAAATCGGCAACCGAAAATTGTGAAAATCTACCCAGATTTTCAGATTTTTTGGGCAAGTTTGAGGTAATGTTTCGATAACTTCCGACCACCAAAACTGTCGATTTCGGATACCATTGGAAAGCCCACGATGTCATCTTCAATTACCACCAAAAATCTCCCCAAAACTCCAAGTGATTCGGCTGGAATAAACCCACGAAGTCAGCTACCCAAACTGGGCAGATTTTCGGTGGGGAGCTTTTGGGTGGTAATTGAAGAGGACATCGTGGGCTTTCCAACGGTATCCGAAATCGACGATTTTGGTGGTCGGAAGTTGCCGAAAAATTGCCTCAAACTTGGCCAAACATCTGAAAATTCACTGACCGTTTTTAAAGAAATTTCAAACTTCAGTGACCATTTCTGAAACTTTGAAACTTCAGTGACCTTTTGAAATTTTCAAGTAACTTTAGTGATCATTTGTGAAATTAACCCATAAAAGATATTATCGTAGATTATTGTTAACATTGAAAAAATATATTATTGTTAGCACTGGGAAAAAAAAGTATGTGTTGCGTAGAGATTGGTGTCCACACATCATGAACTGAAAAAAAAAATTATGCGTCACTCAGAGACTGGTGTCCGCACAGCGCAGACAAACTAGAAAAAAAATATTGTTCTTAGCATTGTGAAAAAAAATAAAAAGGTTCTCGCTATGCGGAGACTGGTGTCCATACATCGCGGATTGAAATGAAAAAAAAAAAAAATTCGCGCTGCGCAGAAATCGATGTCTGCACACCGCGAACACCAGTATCTGTGCTAGGCAGACAAATTTTTTTTAGTTCTCTTACTTTTTCCCAGATGCAAGCGTTTTGTAATTTGTTTGTTGATATTTTTAAATATATTGTACATTTTTAAATATACAAGAGTTACATTCCATGCACTTTGCGAAGTATGACTCCACACTGCGATTTCACTTTTATATTTTTGAAATTTTCACTTATTTCAAATTTAATTCAAAAACATTGATAAAAATTACAAAAGCTCGTATTCGTTTACAAATTATATTAATTCTAGAAAACATTTAATTCTATTATACATTAATATTTACAATTTTTATACTTCAATTCAGAATATAAAAAACACAACTTCATTCTATACATATAAAAAAAAAAAAAAAATTGATTCCCACTTAAAAACACAACTTGATTTCATATATATAGTTCTTGTTTTATAAATTTATACATATTTAATATTTAATAACAAATATTTTTCCCACTACCCAATTCCTTGTTAGTGCTAAATATTTAATACTAGATATTTTCTACAACATGTTAACTTCTCACCACATAATAGATATTTTTAAAAAGACACCTGGCTATTAACAATCTTCATTCATCATAATTAAACTTCGTAACTTATTTACTAATAATTTAATATATGGCCGTAATTAATTTGTTCATTATACTTATTATTAACTTCTATAATATTTTTTACTTTAACTACCTTCATCTTCTTCTCATTTTAATCTACATAACTTCAACACACACACACGCACACAAATTCAAATATTACTTTACAAACTTATAAAGTATTCATCATAACATCTTCATTTCAGTTAAATAAATTATAAATTGTCATTCCGATTATCATTTATTTCTTTTGTGAAAAATCAATATTTGCCAATCCATTCCTCACTTCATGATATCTTACAACCATATTTTTTTTAACTATCAATGCATTTTAAACACTCCATAAAATACAAAAAAATATTGCAATTTCTCTTTTATTTTCAAAATTATCAATTCCTTTTACTTTCATTTTTCTAAACTATAAAATTAAACATTTTCACTTCGCTGCCAAAGATTTTTCATTTGAATCTTACTAGAATATTATTATTATGAAATTTAACTAATTATTATGTTAGATATATACTTATTGAACTTTTAGAATTATTTAGCTTTTCATTAACATTTGATACATTAATATTACTGTAAGAATATCACATTTTATGCATTGCACGGGCATACGACTAGTAGTCCTTATAAAAGTATAAAGAAAAGTAAATAGTTAGTTATATCCACACCTCACTTAAAAAAGTCAGCTTAGACTTTGAATATAGAACGGGTGGAACCATTTCTAAAAAGCGAAGAAAAAAACATGCGACATTGTCAACAAAGAAATTGACAGAAATGATCGACAAGTCAGTATTACACATTTCGTGCACATTAAAGATTAATCGGAGTAACCAGATCATTATTACATGCTTATAATTAACTTATCAGTGATGATAGCATACACATTTTCTTTTCCTGATCATCATATCATCAGTGATGTTTAGGGTCTGGTCCTCCTGGACTATACCGCACGGGATTATAATGGCTTTCCACGCTGCTGTCTCCTTCATCTCCAACCTCAACCACTTCTTTTCTCTCAATAATTTCTTTGAAATATTCAGTTAACTTCATTCTCTTTTCGAAAGATTCATCGGGCCGGGCTTCTAACTTGACTAGCATTACTGACAGCAATATAAAGCACAAGAAGAATTTCCAGCAACCCATTTTCCTCGAAGAAGTTGGGAGCATAGAATGTCAATAATCAGAGGTATACCTGTGTGTGTATATATATATGTCGAGAGAGAGAGAGAGAGAGTGTGTGTGTGTGTGAGTATTCTTCAGTTGATGATGTTCAAACAAAGTGCGGGCTGTCAAATGCTTGCACACATAATTTCATGTCCCATCTTGATTATTTGTTATTTATCGATGCGCATGTGTTCGAATCATATATATTTGTTATCAGAAGATAATGCGATCTAGCCAATGTGAGCTTTCCATAGTTCAACGTAGTACCGGCAAAACATTTAAGATTATCTGTAAATGAGAAAAAAATGTATTCCAATCTCCATTTTAAATTATGACTTTTGAGTGTTTGTCTAGTCAGCTGCTTTTGGCCTTCTTACCATTTGTGATGTTGAAAAGCTAAAAGGGTACTGTCCTTAATTGAGATGAAGCTTGTTCCTAACTTTTTCCTATGAAGCATTGAAAGGTCACCAGCTTTATTTATTTAAAATAATAGCCTTACTCAGACGTCGATGAAGTTAGAATGTTTCAGCATTTTTGATTCTCATTTTGGAAAGGGAGATAACTAATATGTATTCGAATATTGGGAAAACTGGGCATCCTTGATGAATCCTTAGTTTTGGCGAAGAACAAACTTTTCTTGTAGAGGTATTGCATTTGGAACATGCCTCGTTTGTTGATCTCATCACGATGCATCTAGAACAAAGGCACCTTGACTCGATAATTTCAACTTGAATCGACCAATCCGCCTTATTTTTCAGGTTCAAACAAATTAATACTTTTTTTCTGCTCTTTCTAGGCACAAGGGATCCTGGGATGGAAACCACTTTCACATGTCTCTATATGGATGATGGTAGAATCACCGTTTCCAAGCAATAACTGGTTCTTGAGAAATGGAGGACTAACGAAACATTTTCTTGTACTGCTACGACAACAAATAATTAAGGCTTGGTACTAAAGAACTTGGGTCGGCTACTTAAAACCTATTTCGTCACCCTCTTAGGTTCATTGTTTGATTTACTCAAAGGTCCAATAAAACTATATCCATGACAACTATCGGCAGCCAATATTGGCCATGTTATTGTCTAGTGTACTGCATGACCATCAAGAAGCACTAGATGTAGTGCTTAAAGCTGTAGTTTTTAAACTATCTGTGCACTAAAAAATTAAAGAGAGATCTGCCAAAGATGACGCTGTCCTTACTAATGAGAATCTTGCTTCTTGCTAGCAAGATCCTCAAAAAGGTAAAAGAACACATTACATGTATATCTTGTCATTTTCATGATAAGAAGTTGACTCATGGACTCACGAAAACGAACTTATTAATATGTTTTCTCGTTTGTGGTTTTAGAATGAACTTGTAAAGATAATGGAGGAAACTTAATGGTTCATGACATTCAACAGAACCAATTGAAACCAAGAGACTAATATTTGTTGATAATCTTAGTATGATCACTTGATTCTGTTGGAAATGAAGGTGGGCTCGAGCAATCACACGCACGATAACACTTTTAGGCTCCCTTTGATAGGGTACATTTTCCATCCATATTTCAACTTTTGTAGTGTTTGATAGGTAAAATTTTTTCGAAAAAATGTTTTCCAATTTTTCAAAATTTTCAAATTTTTGAGGAAAATAAATTCTTGATATTTTGGTGTGTAAATATTTTCCAGGTTTTTTTTTTTGTTTTTTTTCTTATTTTTGGCAATTGAAAAAAATTCTAGATACAATGGTAAAAAAAAAAAAAAAATTTTACTGACAATTTCTATGCAAAACAAAGTCAAATGAATGATATTCGATTTAGTTATTTAGTTATTTATTTTTTGCTATTGGAACAAATTCTAGACTCAAATGGTAGAAAACATTATCACTTTAATGAACAATTTCTATAAAAAAAAAAATAAAGTCAAACGGGCACCAAACTTTCAACATTTTCCATGAAAATTATATCAATTAAACACAATTAATTACAATTCTCAGTAAAACAATTTCTAGGCAAATTAATTTCCTGTAAAATATTTTTTTTTCCACCTTTGCAATCAAACGGACCTAAGACAAAAAATTATTCTCTTGAACAATGAGTTTCATTAATTATTTTGTGTTCTTGATACATTCTATTACTTCTTAATACAAGCGTAGCACTCCTATTTGTATTTTTAACAGGAGCATTATACACATGTATATATATTGATTACATTTGAAAAAGTATGCATCGATACATGATTACATGTATTCCAGCCTCTAGCATAGACGGATTCAAGATTGAACTAAAAGAAAATTTAACCCATCTAATATGTAAAAAAGATTCCATGTGAATTAATTTTTTTTACGTATATAAAAAAAATTATACATCTAAAATTTTAATGGTCTAAGCCACCCTGGGCCTAAATCTGCCGTTTGTCACAGGATTAATAGATTTCAGATGAACGATATTTATTTATTTTTCTTTTTTAAGATTCAGTGGTAGGTGAAGTTATTGTAAATAGCTTGTTGCTTTGATCATGTCAAGTTATAGTATTCAGACATAGGGTTATATGCTTTTATTTGTTTGAAGGAATCTAATTGGTTTTTGAGTTCAAATGCGATAGGGTCACGTTGACACTTAGATGTATGTCCTAAGCTATCATATCATCTTTCTAATCAGATGGTTTGGGTAGTGCAATTGTTATGGAGGAAAGCTTTCTTTGTTATGTCATGATGGCCTTTTCACAAGACAACTTCTATAGTTCGATTCCCGCCTTTATATCGTGTACTAGACCAGGGTGTCGAATTGATGTGTCCAGACTCCTTGGCAAAAAGGCTCTTTTGATCATGTCAAGAGAAGTCCTCAACTTATTTGACACGTGTTGCATATTGAGCTTCAATCAACCAAGAAATTCAGGTTCAAAAAACAACCAAATCGAAACCACACTTGTAAAGCTCGACCAAGCACTTCCCTCCACCGGTTGCTGCAAGTTTCACACTTCTATTGACTTACAAAGGATCAAGAATAGTGGATGTAATTAACCCCAAAGGAAGAAAGAAGAAAAGGAAGCAATGGCTCAACCAAAATACCAAAAATCAGCTGCCCTCTTTTTCTTCACACACAATTGCACCACACGGCTAGCATTTGGGGTGATGGGTATATATATAATGGATTAGGTTACATAAATTAGGCCAAAAGAAATGGGCCAACTTAATAACATGTAAATGGACCTAACAATAAACCAAAACCCCATACTAATCAAAACCACCAATCCATCTCCAACTTGGGTCTTCCAAATGTCGGTAGTAGAGTCGAGCCAAGTTTATGGCATCGATAAAGTTCCGTTAACTATTTTAAATCATCGTCCGGATTTATTGAGTATGAAAACCAAATCTCCACCTTGATTTTCAATAAATCTGCAAGTAACCAAAACACGTCGTTTATACTTGCATAATCAAGATAACCAATAAAATTGGTATTACAGACCTTACCTCGTGTTTCGAACCCAAAACATATACCATACCAGCTCTATGTACTCACCAAGGCTAATATCAAGAACACCCAAGTAGAAGTAGATAATCACAGTAATCAATCAAGAGGAAATAAACATGCAATAAAGATATTATATAAGGCCTCTATTTGAAACCCATTTTGAGGAGAATAGAAAGTTTGGAATAGTGATTGATGTAAGAATGTGTGGTGAAAAAGTGATGAGATTTTTTTGATTTGTGTATAATATTATTTTATTTGGAGAATGAGTGATTGAAATGAAGAATGAGAAATTAATGGGTGTCAAACGGGGGCAGGATAACACATAAATCTTTTCAAACATATTCATACAGAACAATAGATTAATACCAAATTAATCAACATGCTAATACATATGCAACAAATGTATAAATGACCACACAGAGAAATCTCACCACACTTATCCTATTACAGTCTGTGTTGCTCCCACCTTGAGAACACATATCTCACATCATCGTCCATCATGCTCACTAGACTAATCACTCAACACATGTCTATCTGGTAAATCTCTATAGATCCTAAGTTCTCGGGATAATTCTCTATTCTTTCAAACAATTACATAAAGTAATAAGATCACTCAAATTCATGTCAATACGCATATCAAACACATTGAGATGCACATATAATCACATAACCGAATTAAGCAATCACACACATACAGAAATGATTACACACGGATGCATATGCAGTAACTAGGGTTAAACTCAATAAACCTCACTTGGGTTATCACTCGACCTTATAGCTAAATTCACCTTATCTCTCATCTTACCATTCTTCTTATCTTTCTTCTGGGACAATCCCTAATAAAGTGTCCAGCTTTACCACAACCGTAACACATATACCACTAGACTTATCCCATCTTTTGTTCTTCTTCTTACCACCATCATCACTCAAGTCACTACTCGAATCACCATTGTCTTGAGCTCTACCCAAACTCATCTGTTTAAACTTCATTCTACTCCTCATTGTATGCAACTCACCACTTCTATTATCTTATTTTTCAGCTTTTATCTTCATTTCATTATTTCTAATGGAATCTATGATAATTTAGGGGTTAAATTATCCCTACCACACTTAATTGCATTCTTAATCTCTCTATATGAATCATGCATAGAGTTAAGCAAAAAATAACCTTATAAGTTTCAGACACATTATCATCACAATTAACGATGTTTTGAACCAACTTGTTAAAAACATCCAAATTGTCATCAAGATCATTTGAAGGATCAATTTTAAAGCTGAAAAATCTTTCAAGCAAGTACAACTTATTTCAAGTAGATTTAATCAAATATAAATCTTCCAACTTTTTTCGAAGTTTTTTAGTAAAATTGAGTTTTCCAACGTTTCTCAAAATATTGTCAGACATGTGTAAAATAATTGAAGTATATGCAAGTTCATTGTTGCGTTTTTTATATCGCAAGTGTACGATATTGTAACAAGTAATATAGTGGACCTATGAGTCTGAATTATCGTTCCCACGAGAACTACACTTTAATCTTAATCTACTTTTCCTACTCCTACTTGATGAAAGTAAACAAATAAAGAATTGTAATAGTTGTGACTATTGATTTTCTATAATGAACTAAATACCTAAAACTACTGGAAATTATGATAAAATGTCAAACAATGATTGATCAAAGATTCACGTATGTAAGAAATATTATGGCAAAACAAATTCATCTAATGATCACCTTAATTCATAATTCAAAATTCTAACATAATGTAGTGTTCGGTCGAATTCTCCTATGGTATTCAATTTACCTTTCTCGAGTTCTCATTGAACTTATTCAATTAATTCAATTCCATATCTCTATGCGAATTACCCTTAGTTAAACGAATTTTAATTCTAGGAATTCTTATAACGACCGCAATACTTAGTATATGTATCTCTACACATTATATTTCGTTACCGAATTTTATTATACGTTTTAAGCCTCGAACTTACCTCTCGATTCGTAAAACTCTCAATTGATCATCAAATTATTGGCCAGATAATTTAAAGCATTAATCTCATAATAAAATTAACACATAAAAGAATATGCTACAAAAATCTTTGAATTAAAGAATCAAGGATCACAAAACGACTATATTGTTTGCCCTAATTTAAAGTTTAGTTAAACATATGTAAAAGGAAAAATAAATAATTATGTTTGAGTACATTATCGGATTAATTGAATAAAGATATGAAAAATAATAAACTCTTGCACCAAAATCTTCTTCCGCTTCCAGTATTTGCTTTAAACTTGAATCTCGTGATGAATTTCTTCTCTTTATTTGACTCTTCGATTTCTCGTTGTATCTCTCTTTTTTTCAATGTGTAGAACCTTCAATTCGTGCCTTCTTTTCTCTATTTATAGTTCCATACACTTCCTTATCCAAATTGGAGTTTTTTTTCTGGGTTTCTCGCGGCCCAATCTAAAAAAAAAATCTAATTGTGCGGCGCAGTGTTTAGGCGCCACGATTTCTGCATGGACGCTACCTTGTTGAAATAATTAGTTTCTGGGTAAAATGAACGCCTGGGCGCTGAGTTTGTAGCGCTTGGGCACTGAGTTGTTATTCCACTCTGCGTCTTTTTCAGTATTTTTATCATAACTTTTTCTCTTGATATTCGATTTAGGCGATTCAAAATGCATTGGAAACATAACTCAAAGGGCTACAACTTTGATAGAAATAACTCTTTTTCAATTCGAATGTTAATTGGGAAAAAATGTGTCTCAATCTCCAACTAAAAATTAGGACATCCTTGTGCGGTTGAAAATTAATTTGCTTTCACTCCTTTTGATTTTAGTTGTATCTATTTGACCCCTAGCATTCTTGAATCTTCATCATGAACATCGACACAAGTTTTGAGTATTTTCACTTTAACCCCCGAACTTTGAGTCTTGCCATTTTTCGCTGCTTTTTTTTCAATTTCACTTCCATTCATTAAAAGAATTGTGAAATGTCAATATTTTAGAGCTCGAATAAGTGTATAAAATACACTTATCACTCATAATATTCCTCTTTTTGTGCTTCTGTAAAATTTTCATGAAATTTGCCATCTATGACCTTGGAAACTTTTTGTTGAACCAAAATTCACTTCATCTTTTGTTGCCAAATTGAAAAGCCAACTTCGAAATGTGAAGATATTTTGAAAAATGAAATAACTAAAAATGCATAGATAGATCACACAAAGTAATCATAAGGCAACAATATACACCATTCCAGATTCCTGGGGCCTCGTGAGACTCAAGATCTCAGATCAAGGGAATGTTCGAACGAGTCAAGTTCAGGTGTTCTAATTGGATAATCAATGCAATATGAAGATATATAAACAAAAAATTCAAAATTTCACGCAATGCACTCTCACGCGGTGACTAAACAACAGCTACAGCACAAAAGCAATTACCAACTTGCATTCAAATTCAACACTTCAAAAAAACAATTAATTTCTAAATTTCTAGCACAAGCAATGGTTACCCATTCACAGTAATCCCAATCATAATGTCACCCCACACTAGCTACGTCAACGAGCCGAAAAAAAAACTCAGGCTCGGTTCGAGCTTTTTTGGGCAAGAGCCGAGCCGAGCAAAGCCTGGCAAAAAAAATAGGCTTGGCCCGAGCTTTTTGACCTGAGCCGACTCAAATTTTTTTAATAATACAAAGGCTGCCACATGCTTTCTGTCTAGCAAGCTGTTTTTGCAAGCAACTATTTTTAGCTGCCTACGCAACTTAAGCTGCAACGGCAGCTCTTTTAAAAAAATTTAATTTTAATTTTTTTTAAATTTGCAGGCTCGCTCGAGCCACGGGCTAGCCCAGGATTGAGCAGACGCCCCAAAATCGGGCTTAGCGCGAGCCAGGCCCGGCTCAAGCTTTTCCCGCCTAAGCCGACGAGTTTTTTTACCATCTTTACCCCACACGATGATGTACTAATATTGAAACTTAAACGGGATAAGTCAATTTACCAAAGCGGACCTATCTGGGCCCGTAAATTATGAGAGATGTGAATTTACTACTTTAGGACCGCGATTTTAGCCTAAAGTAATTAAGTAAATGTATTGCAGTTGCGACTGTCAAACCCACCAATGACATAAGCGTCCAACTTTTTGTGTAATCTGAAACATTAAACCAATAACATCAGTTCGTTCAGAAAATCAAAATAAGCAAACTGCATGAAGAAACCGTTGCCTAAAAGCCAGCTACACCCTTGCACGTGCCGCCTAAGTCCTCTGCGCGTGGGCTTCACGCATCGGCCACCCGAAGCGCCTCCACCTGCTGAACACACCGGTGGTCTTAGATTCTTCAAATGGTCATTGGTTTGGCCGGAAATCAAGTTTTCAAGTCCGGTCCAAAAAATGAAAAATGGTCAGATTCATTTATACTAGTTCTACTCCATTCTGGTCGATTTCTGATCAAATTTTTGGAGTCCAATCCACCACCAACGTGCTCTGATACCAATTGTTGAGTATTGGGCTTCAATCAACCAAGAAATTCAGGCTCAGAAACAACCAAATCAACACCACACGCGCATGGCTCGATCCAACACTTCTCTCCATCGGTTGCCGCAAGTTTCACACTTCTATTGACCCACAAAGGACCAAGAATGGTGGATACAATTAACCACACAGGAAGGAAGAAGAAAAGGAAGCAATGGCTCAACCAAAATCACCAAGAATTGGCTGCCCTCTTTCTCTTCATACACAATTGCACCACACGGCTAGTATTTAATAACAGGTATATGGACCTAACAATAAACCAAAATACCATACTAATCAAAACCATCAATCCATCTCCAACTTGGGCCTTCCAAAAACGTCGGTAGTATTCGAGTCGAGCCAAGTTTATGGTGTTGATAAATTTCCGTCAATTGTTTTAAATTATCGCCCGGATTTATTGTGTATTAAAACCCAACAAAATGGCTTTCAAATTGACAATCACTACCTTTAACAATATTCAAAATAAAGCTTTAATACCGATTTCTGGAGAGATTGGTGGCAACCAAAGTTCAAATTGAAAAGAACTACAACTAGCTGTGGAATGGAGAAATCTCAAAATGAGATGCTTTAAAAGTTCAATAAAAATGATGTAAAGTTGTAAACATCTTATTGAGGTAGAATGTGTCCAGTAAATATCAAAAGAAAATACTGCTAATGGAGTGAACCTTTTCAATAATGTTCCTCGAATTCTTACTCCTTAAAATCTTATGTCACACGATGACCATGAAAAGTAAAACATTCGATGAGGTAGACAACTATTTTTTGTAGTTTTTACATTCATTGTTGGTCAAGACTCCCAACTTAATCTCATTTCATTGAATACGTAATTTTTATTCACTTTTTAACCATATATTTTGCAATTTAAAAAAGCCTTGTCAAACGGGAGCTAATACAAATTCTCAAACTTTGTAACTACCCATCAAACAATTGAAGAAAACTCAACTTTAACGAAAAAAATTGATAAATGCACCAAGTTGTCAATGAATGAATAATGAATTCATATGCCTCCTTTATTTCCTTCCCATATCGTGATACCACGAAACTATATATAAATAAAAAAAGTGGACTATTGTATGATCAGCGTATCTATCTAAACTCTTTTCTCAGAATCTTGTGCATCGAATCAATCTTCTCATCGTCGGCTTTTCGCTTTCGATTATTCCAAGAAAAGGAAGGGGCAGAAATAGAAGAGGGCGGCTGAATATCCATGAACTGGACTGTGGAATTGTAGAGATAGGTGACATCCCTAAGAGGTAACCTTAACCTCCTCTTCGTAAAACATTGGAGTTCTCGAGTACTCGGACTGCTTTCATTTGGAGACTTCGGCGGGATATTCTCTTTATTATCGCCATTGTCAGATTGACAATTTTTCAGCTCCATTTGTGATGAACGAGAGTTTCAATTGGGATTTGAGATGGTTTTCGCGAGGTATTTGTAGGTGGAAAGGAGTTGAAATTTTGGAGGGATTTTTTTGAAATGAATTTTAATTACATTTCCTATGATTCTTTATTTCTTTCAAGTTCGACAGTTTGTTTGGAAACTTTCAGTGTAGGAGGGAAATTCATTTTCCTTCCATTTGATTTTTAGAACTCTGAAATCTGTACAAATTCATGAGTAATGGTGGGAAGGGGGAAAGTAGAAGAGGGAAAACTTAAAACTAAATTTTGATTGGACGGAGGGAAAAATGCAGACAAACGCAAATTAAGAAACAAGGAAAACATGGTTTTAATTTTGACTTTGACTTGTCTCTTTAATTAGCAAGGTATTTCCTAAAAATTCTTTATTTTTAAAGAATATATTCTAGGGTTAATTTCACAAATGGTCACTGAAGTTATCTGAAAATTTCAAAACGGTCACTGAAGTTTCGAAGTTTCAAAGTTTCAGAAATGGTCACTGAAGTTTGAAATTTCTTTCAAAACGGTCACTGAAATTTCAGATTTTTTGGCCAAGTTTGAGGCAATTTTTCGGCAACTTTCGACCACTAAAACCGTCAATTTCGGATACCGTTGGAAAGCCCACGATATCCTCTTCAATTATCACAAAAAATCTCCCTAAAACTCCAAGTGATTCGGCCGGAATAAACCCACGAAGTCGGCAACTAAAAATTGTGAAAATCTGTCCAGATTTTCAGATTTTTTGGGCAAGTTTGAGATAATTTTTCGGCAACTTCCGACCACTGTCGATTTCGGATACCGTTGGAAAGCCCACTATGTCCTCTTCAATTACCACAAAAAATCTCCTCAAAACTCCAAGTGATTCGATCGGAATAAACCCACGAAAATCTGCTCAGTTTGGGTAGCTGACTTCGTGGGTTTATTCCGACCGAATCACTTGGAGTTTTGGGGAGATATTTGGTGGTAATTGAAGATGACATCGTGGGCTTTCAACGGTATCCGAAATCGACAGTTTTGGTGGTCGGAAGTTGTCGAAAAATTGTTTCAAACTTGCCCAAAAAATCTGAAAATTTGGACAGATTTTCACAATTTTCGGTTGCCGACTTCTTGGGTTTATTCCGGCCGAATCACTTGGAGTTTTGGGGGGATTTTTGGTGGTAATTGAAGAGAACATCGTGGGCTTTACAACGGTATCCGAAATCGACGGTTTTGGTGGTCGGAAGTTGTCGAAAAATTGCCTCAAACTTGGCCAAAAAATCTGAAAATTCAGTGACCGTTTTGAAAGAAATTTCAAACTTCAGTGACCGTTTTTGAAACTTTGAAATTTCAGTGACCGTTTTGAAATTTTCAGGTAACTTCAGTGACCATTTGTGAAATTAACCCATATATTATATCATTTGGAGATAATTTATAAATTTAGAGAATAAAACTTTTGAAGTACTCAAACCAGCTCTTTATATTTAACACTTGATTTTTTTTACTTCCAAAAAATATTTATTATTTTTCTTTATCTTTTATTTTAATTAACTTTTCTTTAGATTATTTTATTATTTTCCTACATTGAAAATTAAAATACTTTGAATACATTTAATTATAGAGAGTGAATCTAAATTAAAACATTAATTTAAAGAGTATTTTGGAGTATGATTTTAAATGTTGAAACTTTAAAATAGAGATTGTCTCATATTTAAAAAGTTTTTTTAAATATGCTCTAAGTAACTATATTTTATTTGTTCAATTAAATAAGTCGTGTGATTTTACATTTAAATGAATCTATTATTTAATATCATATAGTTGTCATTTAGACCGTTGCTTAACATCAATAATTATGAATAATATTATTAGAAAAACCAAGAAAATAAACTAGAAGCCGTACCAGACAAGATTAGTAAATTTTGATTAAAAAAAATTATGAAATACATGTTTTAAAAATGATAGATATCATCAAATGTGTGGTTAAACTTAGCCACCATTTGGTAAATATTAAAATCAAGATTTTAATTCAAATCAAAATCAATAATTAATTTTAACTACATATTTCATGAGATTTATAACTTTTTAACCAAACATTTTATCAACGTCTATCAAAATTTACTAAAATTCTGATTTTAATTCTCATCAAACAAAGACTTAATTATTGATTTTGATTTAAATTTTAATTTCTTTAAATTGTTGAAATCTTTGATTCCTTTTCACTTACACCACCCCATAATTTGCTTAATATTGATATTTGTTCATTCATTTAGGGTGTGTTTGAGTTATATTATTTTGGAAGAATGTATTCTAAATAGTAGATTAATGGAGAATGTGTGATTGAAAAAAAATAGAAAAGTTATTAATGTGAAGGAAAATATTATTTTATTGAAGAATGTGTGGTTGAAAATGAATTGAAAAATGAAAATGAAAGCGAAAATTTTAGGGGCGGTTCTCTTTGTGTTTTGAGTTTTGAATTCATTTTTGGTTTTGTGTTTTGAGTGTTCATTTTGAGATTGTTGAAAATGTGTTCTTTTTGACATTTTGAAAAATTGTTTTGAAAACACTCAAACCGACGAATTTGTCGTTTTGAGTTTTCTTTGTAAATTTTTAACTTATTTTTCAAAACGCGTTTTCACTATTTTGGAAAATCGAAAACAGAAAACGGCTTGAAAATGATAAAGAGAACATGCCCTTAATGTGTACCAAACAGGGACTTAAAATTTATCATTTGTATTTCTCCGAAAAAAGATCCCTCTGAAAATTGTATTTTTTATTTGTACAATATATTTTACAATAAATAAATAACAATCCTAATTTTCTTGAGGATACATCGTCATTTCTATTTGAGACTGCCACGAATAAAATTAAAGACATTAAACATAAATATAGAAATGTTCTGACTACATAAATATAGACTGTAACCTCAAATTATTCCCAACCAAACTTCTTAATGAATTAATCCTCAATTACAGGAAATATTTCACAGAGACTTGACAAAATACTCACATGGTGGGCCCCACCAAGTATTTTTTAAAAATTGTGCGGGACCCACACATGTGTGAGTGTCCTGTGAATTTTTATATGAAATATTTCCTATACTTGAAGCGTCTCTCCTTCTCAATAAATCAGCCAAAGAGAGAGCTATTAACTACTAAAGGTTATTGACAAGTCTGTGTAACATGCAACTTTATAATTTAGACTCGTATTTTCAAGCTTTCGTAGAGTCTCCAAGGGACACGGTATTCTTGTTTAACTCAGTGAAGATGGTAATCCATGGAGACGACCCTGACCCATATTCAATACGCCCTTTGTCTTCTCGAAATGATGCATTATTTCTCAAAATCTGATCCCATTAGAGCTGATTCTTGATCAGCCTTTTGAACCTCAAAATGATCGCTGCGATTCATGAATTGTGTATCGAGTAACAATGAACCAGATGAATTAAGGAAAAATCCTTCATTTCATTTTCCAATTTACTAAAAATATAGCATAATTTGTTGTTAATGTTAGTATCTAAAGCATTTTGCTGTAAAGAAAAAAAAAAATTTATTCAAGAATAAACCCAATCTTGGTCTTTATCTATGCATGTGGGAACGACTGATTCCCCATAGCGGCTTTCTCTTTATTAAAGTGGTCATGAAGACCTCGCCAATGCCTGCAGTGGTAAAAGTTTTTTTCGAGATTATAAAATTGGTCAAATTTTATTTTTAGTCGTACATTTTATTGGATCGATAACTTTTATTCATTTTTAATCTCATATTTCATGAAACCCATAAATTGTTCAAAAGCTTTGTCAATTAGGGGCTAAGTATTACAAATCTAACAATAGCATTTGCATTGAACTTTGATAAATTAACTAAGTACAGTCAAAGATGAATATTTACATTTTTACTTTTTCTTTTCTTGAAAAGAACAAATAATGAATACCACACACATGGAATAAAAGACACTGAAAAAAGGTCCTGAAACTAACCTCCCAATACAAAACACCACCACTCGTCATCCATGAAATAATTGAAAAAGAATATGATGACTGGTAAACAAAAAAAATTAACCACACTCATCTATGAATTAAAAGAAAACTTCTCTCAAAATCCAAATTGAAAGGAAAAAAAAAAGGCTTCTTAACAATCATGAGTTCCCTTCAATGAATTTTTGCAGGCTCCTCTTCAATAATTAGTAATTTCCTCCAGTAATTAAAATTCCTGCATGATAGGGAATAAATTTTAATTTTTAATGAAATCATTTTTTAATTTTAATTTCAAGATTGAAATTTAGTGTTTCTATGCATACACATCATGTTTGGTGCGAAATAGAAAACGAGTCGATGGTATCTTTTTATTTTCTCATTTAACCCTTATTTGGATTAAATAAAAATCAAATTTTAAATAGATTTTGATATACGTTGAAGAAATATTGATAAAAGTAGTGGATTTCATGAAATGTCTGATTAAAAATGATTTTAAAAAAAAAAAAAATGGGGACCAAACGGGAGCTTAATACTTTCTAATCCTATCCCGTTCACTAAGTATTCACGTAATAAGAATACGATCTAGTACCTCGGCAATAATGGCTCAGTTAACAAGTTGTTCTTCAGCTGGCCTTGGTGGTGATTTTGGGGTACCATTTTCAGTCTTCTTCAGATTTTGATGATAATATATTTGCCTCAGTCTCTCTATTTCCTTCTTCAATGCTTCTTGATGAGCTAGTTTCACACAAGTAAACTTTCAAATCAATGCACTTGCATTATAATGGGACAAAAACTCAGATTTACAATTTTTCTTCTGACAATTTGTTTAATTTTGTACACATAGATGAATCTATTCGTTATGGACGTGTATGGTAGATAGTACTTAATTTTGCAGTCGGATTCATGTTAAGACTTGAACTTTTTGTTCTTACTTATAAACTAATTATCGAGTACTATCCAATACAACATAAATTCTTACCATCTTTGAAGAGTTTATCTTGAGCCAAGGCTGCTAATCTTTGCTTGAGAACACTGTTATCCACATTTAACACCAAGCGTTGGTGGTCCAGAAAAGCAACCCTTGGGGATAATACTGAAACTTCAGCCTTTACATCAAGCCAATGATGTAAGTTTAATTAATTAGGAGAGCATAATTAAGAATAATAATCATTAATTTTTTGAAAAATTCATGTAGCACGACCAGTTAACTTACTTGAAGTGAATTTACACTGCGTTCTAGTTCAGATATATACTGTAATTTCCTCACTCGGGACCTTTGCGCAGATTGCCGATTAGCCAAGATTCTGATATGTGATCACACAAGAATGATAATTAATCGGAACTTTCTATAATTGCACGTTAAATTATTACATGATAAAAATATCAAACATGCCGTAAAAAGTTTTATAATGATGATTACCTCTTGATCTTTTTTGGATCAGAAATCTTCTCATTTGAATTGTCTGTAGTTGCATGTTGAGCATTTTGTTCCTCAGATTTGCATGAGCTATACACCTCCTCAGGTTCATTCTTTGCCTGATGCTGTTGTTTATCATGTGGACCTTGTTTATCATCATTAATGCTGTTATGATCAGACGGGGACGAAGGACTCGAAGATGACAAAGTGGGTCGCATCACAATATCATCAGTGAACATAGACATGAGCTGATCGTCGTCAAACCTCTCAAATTCACTAGCATTCCCAGAACCAGCAGCTATTGATGATCTTCTGCATTCTTGCACCATTGGTGCTTCAAGAAAAGCAATTGACTCACTAACAGACCTCCGGTGGCCACGGCGCTGGACAGATGAGAAGTCGAGAAATTCGTCGACCCACGAAGGATCTTGAGGAGTAGTAGTTGCCAAATTTTCCATGGAAGACATCTTCTGGTGAGAAAAATCATGCCAATTTTGAGTCAAATTTGGCACTTTTGGAGGTAAATTATGTGCCATTAGTTTCAAGAATCTAGGAATCAAAGAGCAAAGCTAAGACAAACCAAACCAAACTACAATTTGTGCACAAGAGGACCTTTTATACTCAAAGTCACATGGCGCATGAGAAATGTAAAATGGAAGACAGCTACTAACACTGAAAACAATATTTAAATGAATACAATTTGTTCATTCCCACTGTTGAAGTTTCAAGACGAGAGGGTTAATTGGTACAGTAACCCTATTTGTGAAAATTGCATGATGTTACATGATAAAAACAAGATTTAAATAAATATAATCCTCGGACTACAACTTTTAGACAATGTGATTAACAACAAATAGGTCGAGGTGCGGTCTAGACAATACTTTCTCTCACACACTGTGATGGTGGGGTCACATGGGGATAGAGATTAGGCCAGCTATCAACAGCTGGTAGGGGAAGTTGAGTCCCAACGGTTTTACTGGGAAAGTTGCATTTTTTTATTAACTACGTGGAATCAGAAACCACGTGCTAGTGTGGCCTCCCGGTAACTTATATAATTTTCACGTAATAATTAAGAACATTCCTCTGCATCCACTCGTCCTGCAATCCCTTTATCATGGACGCTGGATCAAATGTGATTTAATCGCATGGCTGTCATCCTTTGATCACATTACTGTCTGTCTGTCAATTTTTGCCAGTTCAAAGCAATCAAGAGCATGTTCTTGGAAATACTTGGGCTGTACTGTTATGTACTGGCATTTGGAAAGAAAACGTAGGACTACACAAGATGCTCAGAAGAAGCTCAGTTCACAATTTGAGAAAATTTTGTAAAATTTTCATTTTCATTTTCAACTACACATTTTTTAATAAAATAATATTTTATATCGCATCAATAACTTTTCCTTCATTTTCAACCACACATTTTTCATCGATCTACTATTCCAGAGTATATTTTTCCAAAATAATGTGGTTCGAACACACCCATATTAGGCAAATGAATACAATATTATTCAATGAAGTGGGTATATATGAACTCTCCGAACCTCCCTCTGTGCACAAAATATTTGGTGTAACTTGAAAATGGTTGGATTGATGGAGTTCTATTGTTAATGGTAGACAAGGAGAATAGTTAGACAGATGAGCTGTGGAAAGTGAGAGTGCTTGAAAGGGATCATGTGTTGCCATGTGAAGTGTTTGCATGCCCTAAGCCTCCTTTTCTTCGTCTCCAATCTATACCCACATGTAGGGCATGGGTCCTTTATGCTCTCTATTTCTAAGCACCTTCTCTAAACAAGAATTTATGCCATTTATTATTGCAACTAGAGGTGGAGCCCATGTGGTCCAGTGCAGGCCTGAACTTTTGGACCCAATCAAAATACTCACCTTTTTCATTTTCATTTTTTATTTTTTATTTTTTGGAATTGGCCCAGCCAAGAAACCCAAATCCAATCCAATTATCCAACCCATACCATTCAACTCTCAGTTCTCACTCATTCCTTCTCCTTTCGTTCCGCCATTCGACTTCTGGGACATAGACGGACTCTGACATTGCACAGACGAACTTCTCAATCTCCTCCATTCCGCTCCGCCATTCGACTTCTCAACCTCTCACATCTCACCCGACGCTACCTTCCTCCAAACTCGGAATCTCTTGCGATTCTTTTCGTTTTTTAGCCCTAGACGACAGTCGGCAAATGCCTTCGATTCCACCGACGATTCGATAGAAGGCAGCACAGCAGAAGGAGAAGGTGAAGCCTCCGAAGCAATCTCGCTTCTCGTTTCTCTTTATTTGTTATTTTGATTTGTTTCATGTTTCTAAATTTCAATTTTTTTTTATAATATACAGTGAACTTAATATTGTTTTATGAGTTAGATGGCCCATTAATCTTTTCTTGAGTATTGTGTTTGATTTAAAATGTTCATTGCTTTTGCTTCCAGTATTGCTGCCTCTATAGTAATTAACTATTACAATGCGCAAGTCCCCTTTATCAAAAAATTGTATACACAAATAGTTCTTGATGCCAATAGGCTGGGTATCTCCTCTTCTAAGTCTGCATATAAGGGCAATGTAAGTTGCGGTGGAGGGGCATACGTGAATTTTGGATTTATACATTCTTATGAAGTGGACTTGCATAATTTTAGGATCTCATGGATTCCATTTATGAGTCAGAAAAAATTCCCCTGGCAGTGATGATAAAAAGGCCGGACTTACGGCTGCCACCATATGGTTGGTAGTAGATTGATGAAAGTTTAGCTGAGGTATTTTTTTCTGAGCCAGTGGATGTAGATTTTGTAAAGAATATCATGCCAGTTTAGCATAGTTAATGAAAATATAAATATTTATACTATTCTGCATGCAGGGCTGGCCTTGGCTCAAGGTTAACTAGGCAGCCGCCTAAGCCCTCATTTAAAAAAATTTCTGGCCCAAAGCTTGCCTCAAGACCAATACAAAACCCACCTAATTTCTCAAAATAATCTTGTTTTATCCAGGGTTAGAGATACGGTGAGAAGCTGATTCGTGCTGGTGTTCACAGAAGAAGCAGATTCGCAGAAGAAATTTCAAGTAATTGATTCTTGTCCCTTAATATCTCTCTCGTCTTGTATATTGTTTTCAAGGTTGTAGTTTTCTCCATTGTTCATTTGTTAGAGAATGACGTTCTTCTAATTCGAGGCCCCTATTTGATTGCTAATTGACTTAGAAAAGATAAAATTAGATTTTATGAAATTCTAATTCCATGTCTAATTCTAACGGTCTAACTTTGGAGTTTAGATTCCTCTAAATCTAATTGTCTAATTTGGGGCCCATATTTGGATTCCTCTAATTCGAAGTTAGTGTAGAAAAGATTACAACAGATTCTTGTTGACAAGATTTTCTCCAACGAGGAGTCTCGGCATATATTGGCAGTATACTAAATAGAATTATCCCGGTATTGAAACTAGTATATTGGTATTTTTGTAAACAGGTTTGCTGTAAATAAAATTATAGTTACTGTTTGACGCTGAGATGAAAAGGCAAGGTTTTGCATGTAGATTCTAAAAGAAAATAACCAATTTTTTTGTTCTTTGAATGTTAATTTTACTTTGGGTTGAGTTAGTAGATTGCATGAAGCCCGATCTTGGATATGTTTATTTTCTCTATCAAGTTTCGAGCTCATTTATGCTTTGAGATCATAGATCAGCTATTCCATTTGCAGAGCATGTTTTTTTCTTCAGTATTTGGCTCAAGATATCAACATGTTGGCAACCTTGGCCTGCCATGCTTGAAGTTTTTTTCACAAGTCAACTATTGACATTGGCCATGGGCATCGTGCAGAGAACTTCATGGCAGGTTACTAAATGGTATTTGATTGGGAAAATTTAAAGCTGGGCTGGTCCCGTTAGAATTGTGAGTATATGACCTTTTTTACTTGTATAATTTTGCTTTTGAAACTCTCTCGAACCAGAATATTCATAGTTATTTATCTAAGTTTAAATTTCTCCCTACCATTCCCCAACCCAAGGAAAAAGCTTTTCTTAAAACAAATTGGCTTAAGAAATCTACAAAGTAAAATTTTCATCAAACTAACTGTGGTGAATAAATTTCTAATATTCCATTCCTACTTTTACAATTAATTTTTTCAGCAAATTAACACCCCCTGTATCAATTTTTATGTAGTGGTACTTTTGTAAAAAAAAAAAAATAAATAAATTATTTTTAACACCTTCTGTATCCATTTTTAAGTAGTACTACGTCTGTACAAAATTATGTTTAAGGGCCTCATTAGTCGGCTGGGGCCTCAAAATTCTTAGGGCCGGCCTTGCCTCTATGAGGGTGGAAATTGTACGCAAATGGTTCTTGAAGCGGGAGGGTGGGTATCTCCACTTCTAAATTTGTGTGTATAAGTGCAATATAAATTGTTTTGGAGTATTCATGACTTTTTGATTTGTAAGGAGTATAGGAAGAGGACTTACATAAGTTTTTGGATATCTTGAATTCCATCTTTTATATTGGATAAAATTTCCTCTGGCAGTGATGATAATAAGGCCGGACTTACGGCTGCTACCATTTGGTTGGTTGTGGTGGTAGATTGATGAAAGTTAGGTGAGGTATTTTTTTCTGAGCCAGTGGATGTAAAATTTGCTTAGGGTGTATAATAGATCGTGTCAGCGAAGTGGAGTAGCATTCTTGACTTCTTTGATTTGTGTAAGCATTCTTATGAAGTGACTTGCATTTTTGGATCTCTTGGAATCTATCTTTATATCGGCTAAAATTTCCTCTGGCGGTGATGACAAAAAGGCCGAACTTACGGCTGCTACCATTTGGTCGGTAGTAGATTGATGAGATTTTAGGCAAGGTATTTTTTCTGAGCCAGTGGATGTAGGCTTCGTACAGACTATCACACTCTCATAGCATAATTGATGATAATATATTAATATTTCCTCTATCCCGCATGTTAGTTTACAGTTTTAATTATCACTTTTGAGTACCACCTTTTATGATTTTGCGCAAATAACTTGAAGCCAGAGCTTGGTATCTCATTTTCTAAATTTGTGCATTATAGGACAATGTAAATATTTTTTTCCGCTTAAGCCTTGCTTAGTCCGAAGCTTGACCTTCACGCATTATGCTTTTTTAGAACATTGATTACAGGTTACGTCTATTTCATGGAAGGACCGTGCTTAACATGGTTGACACTCATGGACATGCAAATTTTGGGGTAGACGTATGTGTTTGTTCCTAAGAAATCGTTTTCATCATGGTCTCTACTGTTTGATGATGGTAGAGAGCTTAAAAAAGCATGAAACGCTACTTGTGTTTTCAAGAGAGCGGTTAGTTCGAACTGCCCATGATTAATTGTTCAAAATAGGAAAGTAGATTGTCTAAGCTTGACGCCAGAATACATTTATCTGGGAAATTGACAAAGAAGGAGGATTTATTCAAGAAACAATGTTGGCAAGAATTTATGGCCCGATTTTCCTCTCTATAAAAGGATTTTTGCTTCCAGTATTCCGATTGTTACTCCGGGAATTCCCCAAACCTTCAAGTTTCTTTGCTTTGTAGGAATACATACATAATTTTGACTTATCTAACTGATGATTAACAAGTTTTCTTTTTATGCCAATATCAATGAGCAGGTCCCTTTTTGTTCAAGATGAGGTGATGTTCATATGGGCTAGCAGCTTCATATGTATCCTTTGTCTTCACTTAATATTCGTCTTAAAAGTGTCGTAGTCCACTCAAATTTTTCTACAGTTTTCCTTAGGTTATGGCATGTATATTTTAATTTTCTTTAAATTGTGTTTAATGCAACTCACAAAATATCTTCTTAGAATTTGAGCAATTCAGCTTCATGAGTTGCAGTCAATGTTGTCAACTTTCAAAATGAGAAAGTGAGGGTGGCATGCCAAAGAAAAGATGAAAAAGAAAATTCAAAAATTTATTCCAAATGTGAACCCGCCTGTAGTTTTATTTATTTTATTAATGTGGTAGATGTTAATTGGTTGTACACGTCGACGGTGAAAATAATATCATTTTCAGCAATTTCAACTTCAACTTAGTGCTCCACCACGAACCAAATTTGCTCTTAAATTCTTTACCTTTAATTATAATTAGCTACTTGTTTACGGTACATCGTATCAAGTCGCTATTGATCTAAATAATTTATCCTTGAATTCATTAACTTTACCGACGACCTCATTAAGTCTTTGTTTGATTCTCATTATTTTCATAATGCATTTTTCTCTCTCTTCATTTCGATCATACGGTTTTTCAATAGAACAATATTTCATCCAAATTCAAAAATTTTCTTTATTTTTTTTAACTACATAGTCTCCATCAATTTACTATTTTAAAATGCATTCTGCTAAAAATGGAACTCAAACAGGCTGTAAGTACTTTAGCACGAAAGGATCATTCTAATGAAGAAGCTATAATTAATGGGGAAAAAAAAAAGTCCATTTTAAACTAACAACTAGAACAAAAATCAATTGGATAATGAATCTTTAACGCGAAGGCAGAACTTGACAATTCAATTGATAAAGATAATGTTATGCTTGTTAATGTCATGGTGAAATATTAATATTTTAATTGTTATTCAGTTGTAGCATTTGTGTTATTTGCTATGAAGATAATAGAGTAAGACAAACAACTCCAATTAAAAGAAACAACTATGTAAATGTGTCGTATGAGCATCCTCGTAGAAAATGGCACAAGAAATTTCATAGTTCATGCCTAAGCAATACATGGATCTTGAAAAAATTTAAAATCAAAGCAGCAAAGAGAGAGAAATACATGTAAGTTTCAATGAGGAAACCAGAATGAGAGTTTTTTTTAATTATCTCCAATAACTAAAGATTAATGTATGTTACATGATTTGTTAGCTAAGAATTCAAGTGGTAATCAGAAAATGCGTTACTTGCTTTGAAATAATTATAAAGTTGTACTTGAGTAACCCTGAGGGTAGCTCAATTGGTCAGACCTTGGATTTGCTCCCCAATGATCACCCGTTTGAGTTCTCTCAGGGCCACTGAGGTGAGAAACGACTGTAAATTTCAGGGCCCCGTGGGATTAGTCGAGGTGCACGCAAGCTGACCCGGACATCCACGGTTATCAAAAAGAAAAAAAAAAGTTGTACTTGAGTGTTGTAGCAATTCAAACTGTATTATGTGCCAACCTTTGTGTACAATGAATCGGTAAAATATAAGTCATAAAATAATATCGTTTGATATTTTTGAACTATTCAGTTCTTTTTGTAAAAATAAAGAGAGTTTAATCGATCTATTTATAAAAAGGATTATGAACAAATTTTTCTTTTCGTTTTTTCTGAAGACAACAAATCAGACACATACTCATTGAGATGTATGGCCTCGAACTATGAATTATAGATCGAAAAGAATGCACTGAATTCAACTTTCATTTATCATACGTGCTAAAACAACCACCATATTCTCATTACGGGAAATATATGGACATATCCTGCCATAAACATCTTGCTATAGAAAAATAAAATAGAAAGAAATTTCCAGCATTATGCGTTAAAAAAAAAAAGAGAGTCAAACCAAAAGTCTATACCACATATAAATGAAAAGTTAATGAACTCATCTCGAAATTTAACGTATCGCGTTTTACGAGCGACTTTAGTCATATCATTTTTAAAATATATATTTTTAATGATCTTTCCAAAACCAACTAGTGGTCTACACCATGTTAGGGATGCAAAGATGAGTAGTAAGAAATATGTATCAACGATACCTTCGTGGCAAGTTAGAGTAACGTGCCACTAGATTGACAAATTATGCGGTACGTTGCTTACTATACATGTTAAAACATCTAATTGTATGCCATCAATGGAAATGATGTAGGTCGATGAGTGTGATTATTAGATGCCAATAAAATAGATATTACTAGTCGAAAGATATCATTGAACTACGTTATTTGGTAAGAGTTAAGATTTGATATGTCATTAGTTAAATTAATGTAGTGTTAAAATATTAAAAAACTTAATTATTGTACGAAATTTGGGAATCGAATGGAATCAAACTGAATCGAACATAATTAAATTTGGACTCCACCGTCCTGCTTACTAAGGACCAGAAAATTCGGGCTCGGTTCCCCTTAGAACCAAATCAAATCGGACCATATCGAATTCGGGCTCGGTTCTCCTCAGTTACAATGTCACTGATTGTCCATCGACAATTAAAAATCAATACTCATTTTTTCATATTAACAAACGAGCAATGTTATTCATCACCACTGTTGTTTAGCATCAACCTAAGTGGAAATTACACGTCGTTAAATAATAGATTCATTTAAATGTAAAGTCACGTGACTCATTTAATTGAATATAGTCGGCTAGAATGACGCTCCAACATTATCGGGCCTAGATAATATTATTTTTAACCATACATTGAAAATTAATGTAGTAAATAGATTACAGATGCATCTAGATTAAAATTTCTTGAAACTGGGTTTTTACATGCAAAACAAACGCGGCGAAGCCATTAATACATGTATTGCAGTTGATTTTTCTACATCTACAAACTGGAAATACAATTTTTTTTAAAATTTATCATCGGGATCCAAAAGCAAAACAACATAAACCTAATGACTTTTGGAAGAAGAAAAGGATAGACTAGTCTGCTAGGCCCTCTTTCATAACGGTGTATTAAATCTTTGCTTGAATTCAGATTCAAATTCAATTCAACCCCTTCTCTCTTCCCAAAATAATATCCATATTTATAGACACGCATATATTGTCTATACACATATAAACATACACACGTTAAAATGGGTGCTTACAGAGCTGACGATGATTATGATTACTTGTTCAAGGTGGTGCTAATAGGTGATTCTGGTGTTGGAAAATCGAATTTGCTTTCAAGATTCACCCGAAACGAGTTCAGTTTGGAGTCCAAGTCAACTATTGGCGTTGAGTTCGCCACTCGAAGCATCCGCGTCGATGATAAAGTCGTTAAAGCCCAGATTTGGGACACTGCTGGCCAAGAACGGTACATATTCCATTCGTCAAATGGACATTTATCTATATATGCGTATGTATGCATACGGTTAATTGATATCTATGTTTATTTAGGTTTTTTAAGTAAAATTTTTGGTATGGTACAGAAGTTTGAGATCTGGGCTGGTGGGGTTTGAGTTTATTATGGTTAATTATGTGAACTGATTTCTGGTTTTGGTGAAATGAAATGTGGGTTCCTATATTAAGGAGTGCTGCAGGGGTTTTAGATCTGGGGATTTGGAATTATTATTTTTTTATTTTTTTGTACTGTTCTTTATTATACATGTGAATTCCAAAGGGGGTTAGATCTTATACTTTCAAGTTTAATCTAGTGGCTTTGTGTAATGACAGAACATGAATGATTTTACGCGAAGGGTTTAGTTTTTAGTTGATCTATAAACAATTAAGATCAACCTTTTTTGTGTAGTAGGGCTTTAGCAATGCTTGAGCATTCTTATTGAACAACTAAGCACAAGTTTTAACCTGTCTCCATTAGTCTTCTGGAGGCTATGTCCCGTGCGCTCTTTAAGCCCATGTTTGTGTACCATTTTATTAAACATTGTTTTCTACATTAAACAATCTTTACCACACATTCACCCAATAAAATATTCTACACACAAACCAATAAAGTTACTCTAAATTTCAACCACACATTCTCCAAAAATACTATTAATTACATCATTCTTCTTCCAATAATGGGAGACAAACACACCCTAAGTGTCATGTTACTGTTATGATTCATTTTCCTGGAAGCGGCTACATAGATTGCAAAGGACACCAGATACCTTGGTCAAGTTTGCTAACTAACCGAACTGGTATTATGGTACCTAGAGAAATTTTGGTATTGCGAGTTAGATTTTCAAGGAATCGACTTGCATGACCTGTAAACTGCCAACCTCAGTAATTAGTGAGATACATGCCATCATTGCTTGTCACTTGAATAATTTAAATTTTCTTAAATATCTTAGTTCTTTAACTCGATTTAGAACATATCTTTTAGTTCAATATTTGTGCTCAACTCGCAAATTTTGGATTTCCGGGTGTGTGAATACTTGCCTTAATGGATTTTTTTTGCTGAAGATATCGTGCAATCACAAGTGCCTACTATCGAGGAGCTGTTGGTGCATTGCTTGTGTATGATGTCACACGTCATGTTACATTTGAAAATGTGGAGAGGTGGTTGAAGGAACTCAGGGATCACACTGATTCAAACATTGTCATCATGCTTGTTGGAAATAAGGCAGACTTGCGTCACTTACGAGCTGTTTCCACAGAAGATGCAAAGGCATTTGCCGAGAGAGAAAACACATATTTCATGGAAACCTCTGCTTTGGAATCTATGAATGTGGAAAATGCTTTCACAGAAGTTCTTAGTCAGATATATCATGTCGTCAGCAGGAAAGCTCTTGAGGTTGGTGATGATCCAGCAGCTTTGCCTAAGGGACAGACCATTAATGTTGGCTCTAAGGATGATGTTTCTGAGATGAAGAAAGTTGGCTGTTGCTCTGTTTAATAAATGCAACTCCATTTACTCTAATGAGATTTAATGTTCATGGAGCCGGGGATGTCCTGTTGAACCATAGACTACATTGATTGTTCATTTGTTTGAACCAATATTTTATCCTTATCATAGAGGGAAATGGATCTTAATTACTCATAGTTTTTTTTGTCCGTATCATAATCGGCTGCTTTGTGGTGTATTATCAGACTTAGCTCCTAGAAATCCCTTACACGAGATAAATATTTGATTGCCGTGCATTCCAATTTAGGCCTGTAGTTTGAATTGTATTTACTGTCCTTGGATTGTTTTTGAGTTGTTAAATGAAAAATGTGTTGAGTCTTCATTACTGCTGGAAACTGTGCTTTCTTTGTTAAAGCATGAATGATGATATTCATCTGGAGCAGTGATCATTACCCTATGTGATTAACTGTCGAAGTTGGAATATATTTTTTCATTGAATGACACGACAAAGACCTCACAGCCATGTAGTCTCGTGATCATCATCTAGATGAATAACGTTATTCTTTAAGCATTTTTTTTTTAAAAAAAAAAGTGCAAGATAGGTATTTTTGTTATCACGACCCATTTACTAAATGCAACTTTAGTGAAAAATGGTTTTCTAGAATATTACTCGCGAGTTTTTATGCTAATACAAGGACATGGAAGGGATAAGAGTAGTAGAATAAGACACTTTAGAGGTAGAGATTGTGTCGATTCAACTGAATAGACTCTAATTATCAACTCAGTTTTGGAGCCCAGCTGCTCATATTTGGTGCAGTTGGATCGAGGTTTATGCGTTGAGCGTGTAGTGAATAATATTTTTGAAAATCGGATTGCAAGCAACAACTATTTTTGAATAATCAGATACAAAAGAATCGTTCAATCGTATGCATATTTTAATGCATGTACTAAGAGAGGTAATTACGAGGGCAGGAGAACTAGCAATTTATGAGTTCCGATGACTTGGAATCAATTTGATTGTATTGACCTGTATATATAGGCCATTGCAAATAGATATATCTATTACTTGTAGAATAAACCAAAACTATAGAACAGAAATGTTACACTTAACTATATGTAAATTAAAATTTGTTAATTGTGTTGTGTACCAAACGTGCACTGATGATAAAAAACAAGTTTTATATGCCGGTAACAAAGTAGTGCTGGTTAAAACCATTAGGCAAATGATGCTGAGGCATAATAAGAGCAGAACCATTGTCTCTTTCTCCCCTTAGTTTACCAGTTTCTTGTATATGATGTGAAGAATAAGAATAAGGGCAAAAATCCACCATAGAGTTGTCATTGTTCTGAACATTATTGAGATAACTATTATTAACATTGTTGTTGTTTATTCCCGCGCCATTACAGCTCATGAACTTGTTATTGTTCCATCCCATTAGCCCTTGCGCTGCTGCTTTATACACTATGCTCCCTTGATTTTGGACTTGAGGAATTTGCTGGTATTGGCTTTTGTACAACCTTAGCTCCTCACAAACTTTTCTGTATTCTCCGTAAGGACCAAGCACCGGATCCTTTTGCCGGGAAAAGGCTTCCCAGATGAGCGAATCTACAGCTTGTTTTCGATTTTCTTCCTCGAGATTCGTTACTATTTTCGTTACATTACTCACACCAAAAACCTTATGCACTCCTTGGAATTCTCGGGTTTTATTGATGGGGAAGAAGGGTGCCAATATGCACTTTTCAGTGCATTTTTTCCTTTGATGCTTGCATGATGCGCATGCAGATGTGCCATTAGCCCTTTGCATCTTAAAAATCAAATCAATACATTCAAGTAAAGAAGACAGAATTGTATTTAAATGTGATTTCAATGCAAAAAATTGATGTCATAAAGTGAATATAAATTTTAAAAAAAAAATCACATGTTATGAACACTTTATTTGTTTGAAAAGAATGAAAAGAGTGCCTTTAGATAATAAAAATAAGTAGAAAACTATTAAGGAAGAAACTGATGAATAGAGAGAGCATGGAAAGATAGCCAGTGTACAACTAATCAAACAAAGATTCTTTGTGAATATAGTAGTGAATTGTTTTACATATACAAGATTTGTAGTTAAGGTATTTGTTTCAATATTGGAATTGGCACATCTGTCTCGAAATGACAGCTGATACCGAACAAGTCAATAGATAAGATTTTAGGGTCCGTTTGATTGCAAATGTGGAATTTGGGTGGAAAGAAAATGAATAATAGGGAATTGAATTGCCTAAAATTTATTTTACTGAGAATTGTAATTAGAGCTTGTTTGTCTTCCATTATTGGGAGAAGAATGGAGTTTTGAATAGTATTTTTTGGAGAATATGTAGTTGAAATTTAAAGTAAGTTTATTGGTAGAATATTTTATTGGGTAAATATGTGGTGGAGAATGTTATTGTAGCAAACAGAATTTTAGATTAATGGTTGACAAACAAAGGTTTAATTGTGTTTGATTGGTATAATTTTCACTGAAAAATGTTGAAAGTTTGGTATCCGTTTGACTTCGTTTTTCATGAAAATTGTCCATTTAAGTGATATTTTTTATCATTAGATTTAAAATTTGTTCCAATTGGCAAAAAAAATATATTACAATGTCGAATACCATTCGTTTATCTTTGTTTTACATGAAAATTGTCAATAAAAGTGATAAATATTTTACCATTGTGTCTAGAAATTTTTCCAATTACCAAAAAAAAAGCTGGAAGGTGGAAATTGATTTTCTACCAAACCAAGGAAATGTGAGTGTGTAAGCCAAACCAAGAAAATGAATTCCATGGATAAAAAAAAAGTATACAAAATAAGGCAAAAGTGGAAGTTGGAATTTGTTTTTCATTTTCTATGGAAAACTTTGCACAATCAAACAGGGCCTTAGAGTTTTCTTTTTTATATTATTATAAATACTTATTTAATTTATGTTCAAACCTCTTTTACAAGTAGATGTCACCATTTCACTATCAACTACGATGAAAGCTTGAAGAATTAGTTGCTCTCTTCGTGCTCTTGCTTCTTACTTTCTCCCTTGAGGCATGAGAGAAGACATCAAACTGGCTATGTACAAATTAGGATCCAAGTGACTAATGTTATCAGAGGCGGAGATAGGGATGGGCTGGGGTACAAATTAGGATCCAAGTGACTAATGCCATCAGGGGCGGAGATAGGGGTGTACTCATTGTGCCAAATGGTCACATGCATTGTAATTGAGACAAAGAAGACATAAATACACCTTAAATCAGTAATTCGAGTTCGACAACAATTTCTTTTTATTTCCAACTTTCTGAATAGGACAAACAGTGCCAACAATGATCGTTATGTCAACGTAGTCGTAATTGTAATTTTGCTTCGTTCAAATAAACACCTATTATCATTGTTGTTGTGCCAAATAATCGCGAAAACGATCCACTCATTTCGTGGCATTTCAGGTGCGTTCATTTTAGCTACGATTTCTTCATGCTCGTCTGGAAGCTCCACCTCTATAGCATCGAGATCTGTCTCTACCCTCGTAAACTCTTAGTCGACTACGCCAGTCCATCGAAGAAAGTTATGAATATCCATAGTTGTTATTACAACAGCAGTCTGCACTCTGAAATTATAGCTCGGCATACGATCGAGAATTTTCCATCGACTTTTCCAAACTCCGAATGCACGTTCAATTACATTTTTACAAGACAAGTGTCTAAAATTAAACTTCTCACGCGCATTTCGGAATTTGCGCATACGTCGGTGTCTCAATCATAAAATTGTTGGAAATGGTAGAATATATCAGACCCTTTATAAAAAGTCATGTACCCAGGTCGATGGGTAAATCTCGAGTCAACTAGATAATATTTTGCCGTTGCTGGTTGTGGAAAATCATATTAGGGATGTATATAGCATGAGCCAAGATACGGGCATCATGTGTATTCCCCGTCGTACCTGCGAGCACAAATGTAAAACACAAGTTAAAATCACGTGCCACCAAGACATTTTGTGTAGGAATTCCTTTGCGTCCAATAAGTTCACTCGTTTACTGCGTGGGAGGACGGCTCTGACGCGCGTGTCGTCAATTGCACATATGCAATTCTCGAACAGTGGATGCTTGTTTCGATTTGGTACGTGATGCTCGACACTGTGATTGTAGTTGGGATCTGATCGAATTAGACTAGCAGAGAATTCAACAACATCTTGAAGCACAATTTTGAAGTAGTGCCCTATAGTTTCCAATGAATGATTGAAAAGAGTCTGAACTTGTCTACAACATTTTCCATATGCTAAAATGCAAAGGAACATGCCCACTTGTTCATATATGTCTATGTGTGGCCCAATGTGCAGTCCATACTCATCGCGAAGAATATGTGCGAAAGTTCGGAGCATTGATGGATACATTCAAAATTCTGCATAGCACTGTTGTGGACTACATTGCATAGCGTCTAGCATAAACATACAACTGTTTCTCGCAAACGAAAATCTATTAATACGACGTCTTTGTTCGTGATAGTAGTTGCGTACAACAAGTTCGGTGATCCGACAATATTGAAGCCATTTGAATAATATCCTCTTGTAGCTCTTCCAAAAATGCCTCCTCCCCAACTTCGTTCTCAGATTTAGGTTCGAGCATCAAAACACAGTTGAAATCAAAATTTGCCATCACACTACTATCTATTACAATTTAGACATGAGCCATGTATCAATATATTTGAAGGAATATAGGAAAGTTTAGCTACCATGCCTGGGAATTCAGATACGTTTGTAGAATTGTGTTGTCTTTTATAGAATTTAGGCCATGAGATACTAAGTTTATCGGTATCCAATTTCAGTAACCTCCATAATTGTCGATTACATAATAACAGAACCACAATTGGAGTTTAAAGTTATCCATTCAGTGCCCACATCTAAGATCAATTTAACAACTCCATTAACAAATATTGAAAATCACACGCACAAAGCATCAAAACATAATTTCTAGAACGAGATAGTAGTTGACAATCAATTCAATTTGTCGAAAATCGAAACGATTGTACATTGATCTTTCGACCCCACCACTCATCGGATACGAAAATTCTACACGTGGTAAGGTTTTATTCTATACCACTGTAATGATGCAATTCCTCCAATCTCTCGTGTTTCAGACGAAGAGCATCCCAACAATTTTTAAGCTGCTGCTTGTTCCAATTGTGGCCGGAGTTCGAGTTGAACAATTGAATTAGTGTTTCCCAACCCTGTTTCATAAAGCACTTTCCAGTTCAATGACCGTTTCGCGATGACTGTCTCGCACGCGGCAACAAAAATCTTGTTCTCAAACGAGTTCCATTGCGCATTCTTTCGGGAAGGTAATCCGGTCTTCGCATGAGCGGAGCTGGAGATGACCACTTGCAGATGGTAAGCAGTCTATGGCAACACAACGAGAAAAAAAAAGCATATGTGAGATCGTAGTCATATTTGTGTGTAGTGTGTGGGTGTTCAAACATCAACCGATGATAGACTACCATTAGGCAGTTAGGGATTTTCAAGAAGATGATTCATTTCGTTGGGTGAATATACACAGAAGTATATTTTACATATATACAAATGACATGTTATACACCTACCAGAGAGAAAAACAAATCCATTTGCGCGGACGAGTGAAGAATCACAAGTGCAACTTTGTATTTGCAGTCGGGTGAACGACTATGCGGGAGTGTACTTGAACTGTAGGTGTTGGTCTGTTCAATATGGTTTCCGGTTATGGTTACTTTGGAATTCACCTTTACGGAGTTTCCTTAAAGCGTCCGGTCACGTGGGAGGAGGGCTCCGACGATGCTTAAGGTTTTTGCAGACAGCTGGAATGAAGAAAAGTGATATGAGGAAGATAGTGCAGCTTGGTGACTATGGTAGGTGTGGCTTCAATTAATGGGTATGTGAGTGTGTTGTTTGAGGGCAATTGTGGTAATTTTGACCTGCTAAAGATTGAAAAGTGATCCGTCACTTAACTGTTTGAAATTGTAATTTATAAGAAAATGCTAATTTCATTTTAACGGTAAAATTTATAATTTCAATTTACTTTTTTAGCAAGCCTAGACAAGAGTTAACTAAAAGTTGAGATGATAAAAAAAGAAAATGCTTGTTGTATAAATTTTTTTATAGATTGACGAAGTGCAATAATTTGAATTAAAATTGTCAAAATTTATTCACGCTTAAACATTTGCGCTTATGTAATGAGAGTTAATAACAAAGAGAGAGTGGAGAACTTTATTTATTTATTTTTTAAGATTTTGAATCAGTCAAATCTCATCACCTTATTTATTCGGTTATGACATTTGTACACTCCTTACACTATGGATAACATTTGTAGCTTTTTTTTTTTAAATGCATAATTAAATGATGTCACATGACAGAGTGTAACGAATGATGTAAGAGATGATATGCACCAAACATGATTGTTATTTATCGATAAACAAATTTTAAATTGTGACATACATTTAGCACAAAATCCAACCCTAATATTAGGGATGGAGCATGAAGACGAAAAATTTAAAAGATAGATTATTTATAAAAAATAAATAAATTAAAAAGTGATGAGTAATAATAATAAAAAAAACTGTATAAAAGTTAGGACGCGACCACGTTCCCGTCCCACATGATCCAATGGCATCCTTCCCTACCGAAATGCATAGCAAAATAAATAAATAAAAACTAAAATTAAAATAGTTATAAACAGAAGTAAAAAACCAAAATGTTAAACCCTTTAAACCCTAATTTTTTCTTGGGGAGTTCATTTAATGGGCCTAGTCAAACTAAGTTTTAGTTTAAAAAGTCCACCAACTAAGTTTTTTAGTTAGATGGCCTCAAGATACAAATAAAAGGAAAATACAATTTGTAAATTACTAAAATATCCTTGTATTTAAAAAGACACTGCACTGATATTCGTAACGATATTGATATCGTTCCCGTAACAAAAAAACGACATAAATATCGTTTCAATATGAAATACATGTTAATTTTCGTAACGATATGGACATCGTTCCTGTAATAAAAAACGACTTCAATATCGTTTCCGTACGAAATACACACTGCTTCACTGATCTTCGTAACGATATAGAAATCGTTCTCATAACAAACAAAAAACGACTTGGATATCATTTCAGTATAAAATACACGCTAATTTTCATAACGATATGGACATCGTTCCTGTAATAAAAAACGACTTCAATATCGTTTTCATGAAATCGTTCTCGTAACAAAGTAACGACGTTCATATCGTTCCAATATAAATTTGTCGAGTTGGAACTCATTTCAGTCAACATCGTAACTAGAATGACATATAAATGTCGTTTCTTCCCATATAAAACGACAAATATGTCGTTGTAGTGTCAAACTCACGAAACAAAGTAAAGACATTCATATCGTTTTAGTACAAATTGGCGAGTTGGAACTCGTTTCAGTCAAAATCGTAACTAGAACGACATATATGTCATTTCTTCTTATATGAAACAACGATGATGTCGTTATAGTGTCAAACCCATGAAATAAAGTAACGAGATTCATATCGTTTCAGTACAAATTTGACGAGTTTGAAATCGTAGTAATTCAAATAATAACTAGAACGACATCGGTATTGTTTCTATTTACAGAAAACGAGAATTATATCGTTATACCTAAAAAAGGACAATTCGATCATCCATGACCATTTAACATACATTCTTCGTATGTAAGACAACAAAAATAGGTAATTAGGGGAACATTTGTGTTTCTATAATTCTCTATCACCTTCGAATTATGTTGATAGAAAGAAAGTATCTCCGTTCGCTCTTTCTGAGCCATGTGAGTGCTACATCAACCCACTTGATGACCTTTTTCGATCTTCTTATGTATGTTGAAGGCATGATGTGTGGTTGTAGACGATCGAATCATTATTTCTAGCCAAAACGATATAATTGTCGTTTTTCATGAAAAGAAACGATGTCGATATTGTTATAGTTATTATTTGAACTGAAACGATTTCAAACTCGTCAAATTTGTACTGAAACGATATTGACGTCGTTATGTTATTTTATGGATTTGATACATAACGATATCCATATCGTTTCAATACAATTTTGACGACATTGATATCGTTTCAGTTTAAATCATAACTAAAACGATACATATATCGTTTTAGTTTATATACAACATAATTATATCGTTTTGGCTAAAAACGACGATTCGATGTACATGACAACCCGACATGCGTTCGACATACGTAGGATGATCGAAATTAATCATCAAGTGTGTTTGATCTCACTCAAAAGAAACTATGGCGATATTTGTATTCTTATGACTATATACAACTTTCGAACCATTCTAATAGAAAGAAAGTATCCTCGTTCGATCTTTCTAAGTCATTCGAGTGACATCAACCCACCTGATGACCTTTTTCGATCGTCGTACGTATGTTGAAGGTAGTTGGGTGGTCGTGGACGATCGAATCGTTATTTTTAGCCAAAACGATATAATTATCGTTTTTCATGAAAAGAAACGATATATATGTCGTTGTAGTTATTATTTGAACTGGAACGATTTCAAACTCGTCAAATTTGTACTGAAACGATATGGACGTTATTATATTATTTTGTGGATTTGATACATAACAATGTCCATATCGTTTCAGTACAATGTTGACGACATTGATATCGTTTCAGTTTAAATCATAACTAAAACGATACATATATCGTTTTAGTTTAAATAAAACGATAATTATATCATTTTGGCTAAAAACGACGATTCAATGTACACGACAACCCGACATGCATTTGACATATGTAGGATGATTGAAATTGATCATCAAGTGTGTTTGATCTCACTCAAAAGAAACTATGGTGATATTTGTATTCTTATGACTATATACAACTTTCGAACTATTCCAATAGAAAGAAAGTATCCTCGTTTGATCTTTCTAAGTCATTCGAGTGACATCAACCCACCTGATGACTTTTTTCGATCGTCGTACGTATGTTGAAGGTATGTTGGGTGGTCGTGGACGATCGAATCGTTATTTTTAGCAAAAACAATATAATTATCGTTTTTCATGAAAAGAAACGATATCTATGTCGTTGTAGTTATTATTTAAACTGGAACGATTTCAAACTCGTCAAATTTGTACTGAAACGATATGGACGTCGTTATGTTATTTTGTGGATTTGATACATAACGATGTCCATATCGTTTCAGTACAATTTTGACGACATTAATATCGTTTCAGTTTAAATCATAACTAAAACGATACATATATCGTTTTAGTTTAAATAAAATGTCGTTTTTGCTAAAAAAACGACGATTCGATTGTCCACGACAACTCGACATGCATTCGACATATGTAGGATGATCGAAATTGGTCATCAAGTGATTTCGATCTCACTCAAAAGAAACTATGATAGTATTTGTGTTCTCGTGACTACATACAACCTTCGAACTATTCAAATAGAAAGAAAGTATTTTCGTTAGTTCTTTCTAAGTCATTCGAAAAACATCAACCCACTTGATGACCTTTTTCGATCGACGTACGTATGTTGAAGGCTTGTTGTGTGGTTGTGGACGATCGAATCGTTATTTTTAGCCAAAGCGATATAATTATCGTTTTTCATGAAAAGAAACGATATATATATCGTTGTAGTTATTATTTGAACTGGAACGTCGTTATTTTATTTTGTGGATTTGATACATAACGATATCCATATCATTTCAATATAATTTTGACGACATTGATATCGTTTCAACTTAAATCATAACTAAAACGACATATATATCATTTTAGTTTATATAAAACGATAATTATATCATTTCTGTTAAAAACGATGTAATTTTCATTTCTATTAAAAACGATGTCATTAACTACTACGATACGAAAGTTGTTATGTTATTTCGTGAATTTGACACGTAACGATGTCATTATCGTTTCAGTACAATTTTGACGATATTGATATCATTTCAATTTTAATTTTAATTAAAATGACATATATATCGTTTTAAAATATATAAAACGATAATTATATTTTGTAAGGTATATAAAAAGTATATATTGCACATCGTAAAAAGTTTACGTGGGGGATGAAAGGGAAAAAATAAAAAATTTAATGTTTGGATCGGTGGATGATTACTTAAAAATATAAAAACAATTATTTGAAATAAAATTAAAGATTTTTAAGGTAATTGTCACTAATTATTTATATATTTCGAAATCATAAATTTTGTAGACATTCAATTCATCCTTATTAAAATTAATCTTTCAATACATAATTGATAATATGTATATAAAATAAAGTGAAATATTTGACTATAATTTTTCAAGATATTCAGAACTATATGGTTATATATATGTTATTGCATTAAAATAAATAATATTGTTCAATGTCTTAGTGAATCATCATTTTTTCTTAGAGGTTGAAGGTTCAAATACTTGGATATTAAGAATTTGAATATAATTTTTCAAGATATATATATGTTATTCAACAAATTAAACAATATTGTTCAATGTCCTAGTGGTGTGGATAACATTTTAGTAAACTTTTTCTTAAAGGTTAAATGTTCAAATCCTTAAACCTTGTAAATTTGAATATAATTTGTCAAGATATATATATATGTTATTGCAAGAAAACAACTAATATTATTCAATGTCCTAGTGGTGTGAAACTCAACTTAATTTTATAGAGGTTGAGGGTTCAAATCTTGAAAAACATTTAGATACTCAAAATTCTTCTTTTATTTGGTTACACAAGGGAGGGTAAATGGGTCTTTTGATAGTTTTAAATAATTAAAATTACTTTTCTTTTATTCATTTTAGTCAAAGGCCATTTGAACAAAATGTTTGTGAAGTTTGGCCATTTCAACTCATTTCCCCTTTTTTCTTCTACACAAGATACTACGAAACGGCCATTTCCCTTGACTTGCAGAAATGGTCGGTCCATTGCTCCGATCTCTCTGGTCCACCACCACCAGAAAAACCGTCTCTTCTTACTCCTCCAATTATCTAAAGCCTCAATTATTCGGACGCGCCTTCTCCACGGTGAGCGCCACTGCCGCCGCTCCATACGCGGCGGCTCTGGGAGATGCTGTGGACCCTAGCCAGCTGAGGAACGTTGCGGTTATAGCACATGTCGACCACGGGAAGACCACCCTCATGGATAGGCTCCTCCGACAGTGCGGCGCTGACATCCCCCACGAGCGTGCCCTCGACTCTATTAGCCTCGAGCGCGAGCGTGGTATCACCATCTCTTCTAAGGTACTCAATAAGATACCACTTTACTCAAATTGTAAATTACTATTTTATGTTTGATTCCTTATGAATTCATGGAAGGAGGAAAGTTGCTGGTAAAAATAGCAGCTTGATGAAGTTTTTGCTCAACATGACTTTGTTTTCCCGTGAAATGTATTGCACTATCTGTTTTGATGTTGATTTTAGTCACCACATGCCAAATATATGAAATGGGGCGATTTTAATGTTGTATTAATTTCACACCAAGTGTTCGAGTCAATCAATTGCTCCTATATATATTAGGTGAAGTTCTAAACAAGATACACATGTTTATATTAAATAGAGAAGTCACCATTATGAGTAATGAGGGAAAAAAATGTCAGTGATGAGGAGGGTGATGGGACTATAGAAAACATGTTGATGATTCTTTCAACGATCCTACTATTAATGATGACATAGGAGACCTCTAGGTTGTTTCTATTCTACTTTTACAAGTAGATTACAGTTTTTATGTGATTACTGATTCATGAACTTGATATTTTTTGTTTTCTCAATCTGTCTTATGTTAGTTTGAAAGTTTGGATTTTCTTGTCCGTTTGTGGTGTATTATTTCAATTTTTTTTAATGTTATATTGAATTATTTTATTGGTTTGCTATGTCGCCCCTCATAGAGATAAAACGCCTCAGTACCTGATTGATATTTTTTTTAAAAGTAAAAAACAGTGTTTGCACCTGTCAAGGCAATGTAAATTAATTGTAGGGGAATATTCCTGATATTTGGGTTTGTACGCAGTCCTTTGACGTGGAGTCACATTCATTTTTAAACATCTTTGTTTACATCTTTGTGTTGGATAAAATTTCTTCTGGTAGTAATGGAAAAAGGGACGGTCTTACGGCTGCTACCATTCGGTTGGTAGTAGGTTGATGAAAGTCTACGCGATATATTTTTTCTGAGCAGCTAGTGGGTGTAGATTTTATTGTCTATTGTGCCACTGTAGCACAGTTAATGAAATTATATTTATGTTTCCTCTGTTGCTTATGCTAATTTACAGTTTTCAATTTTAGATGTCCGGAAGCAGCATACTATAGATTTTTCTCATTTCAATACCCTTTAAGAAATAAATAATGAGATTTGGGAATTGTATACACAAACAGTTCTTGAAACCAGTAGGGTGGATATCTCCTATTCTAAGTCTGCATTATTCGTGACTTTTGGATTTGTACATTCTTATGAAGTGGACTTACATCATTTTTGGGTCTCTCTTGGATTCCATCTATAAGTTAGATAAAATTTCCCTGGCAGTGATGATAAAAAGGCCGGACTTACGGCTGAATGTAAATTAATTGTAGGGGAATATTCCTTTTGGGTTTGTACGCAGTCCTTTGACGTGGCACATTCATTTTTAAACATCTTTGTTTACATCTTCATGTTGGATAATTTTTCTCATTTCAATACCCTTTAAGAAATAAATAATGAGATTTGGGAATTGTATACACAAATAGTTCTTGAAACCAATAGGGTGGATATCTCCTATTCTAAGTCTGCATTATTCGTGACTTTTGGATTTGTACAGTTTATGAAGTGGACTTACATCATTTTTGGGTCTCTCTTGGATTCCATCTATAAGTTAGATAAAATTTCCCTGGCAGTGATGATAAAAAGGCCGGACTTACGGCTGCCACCATAATGTTGGTAGTAGATTGATGAAAGTTTAGGTGAGGTATTTTTTCTGAGCCAGTGGATGAAGACTTTGGCATAGTTAGTGAAAAAATATTAATATTTTTCACTATTCAGCATGTTAATTTAGAGTTTCAATTTTAGATATATGAACTGTATTATTGATTTCTCACTTTATATTACCTCTTTTTTAAGAAATGAATAATTAGATTTAGAAACTGTTCGCAAATAGTTCTTGAAGCAAGAGGGTGGATATCTCCCCTGCTAAATTTGTGCATATAAGGGCAATATAAATTGTGAGTATTTGTGACTTTTGATTTGTAAGCAGTCCTACGAAGAGGACTGACATAAATTTCTGGATCTCTTGGATTCCATCTTTATGTAGGATAACATTTCCCCTGGCAGTGATGATACAAAGGCCGGACTTAAGGCTGCTACCATTTGGTTGGTACTTGGTAGTAGATTGATGAAAGTTAGGTGAGGTGTTTTTTCTGAGCCAGTGGATGTAAAATTTGCTTAGGGATGTAGATTTTGTATAGTGGATCGTGCCAGCGTAGCATAGTGAATGAAGATATAAGATATTCTCTCTGTCTTGCATGTTAATTTACAGTTTTCAATTTTAGATGCATGGACTATATTACTGATTTTTCACCATCTACCACCATTCTTTTAGAAATGAAATAAGCACATTTGGAAGTTGAACACAAATAGTTCTTGAACCCAAAGGGTGGATATCTCCTTTTCTGAGTTTGTGATGAGGGCAATGTAAATTGAGTGCAGTAGTATTTGTGACTTTTTTGATTTGTAAGCATTCTTATGAAGTTTTTGGATCTCTTGGATTCTATCTTTATGTCGGATAAAATTTCCTCTGGCTGTGATGATAAAAAGGCCGGACTTACGGCTGCTACCATTTGGTCGGTAGTAGAGTGATGAAAGATTTGGTGAGGTTTTTTTCTGAGCCAGTGGATGTAAGCATCATACAGACTATAATGCTCGAATAGCATATTTGAGGAAAATATAATAATATTTCCTCTATCTCGCATGTTAATTTACATTTTTAACTGTATTACTCATTTTTCAATCTTGAGTACCACCTTTTATGATTGAAAATTTTATGCAAATATCTTGAAGCTAGAGCTTGGTATCTCATTTCCTAAGTTTGTGCATTTAAGGGCAATGTAAATTGTGGCGGTGGAGTATTCATGACATTTACTAGGTAAAGATGACAAACTAGATTCGTGTGTCAGGCAAATATCTGTGCTTCTTTAAGTCTGCATTTGTAGAAATCATACTTTTTTAATAATTTATTTTACAAGACATGTGATATGCTACATTTTGTCATCAATTGCAGGTTACGTCCATTTCGTGGAAGGACAACGAGCTTAACATGGTTGACACTCCTGGACATGCAGATTTTGGTGGTGAAGTATGTGTTGTTCCTAATAATTCTTTTTCATCACTGTCTTTACCTTTTGATGATGGTAGAGAGCTTAGAAAAACATGAGACTTACCTGTGTTTTCAAGAGAGTGGTTAGTTCAAAAGACCCACGATTAATGGTTAAAAATAGGAAAGTAGACCGTCTAAGCTTGACACCAAAATACAGTTATCTAGGAAATTGACAAATTAACTTGCTGAAGTTTTTGAAGTAGGTGATTTAGCGTTTAATGGAGTGAAGGAGAAAAATGATTATGCAGTCGTCCCATATTTACTGGATGTCTGGAATAATGCATAGTTTGTTGTCTTTGGTAAGCCATAGGATGGAGGTCTTGTTATGTAACAAACTTTTTTTTCACTAAGAGAAGATTATTAATCATAATGCTGTAAGAAGGAAGGAAAGAAGGCAGGGAAAAGAGTAAGGGGATAAAGATTCTCTTCTCTGAAATCTCTGCTAGGATTTAAGAATCCAAGGTAGCCAAAAGTGTGCCCTTTGGATTGGGAAGCCATGAACAATGTGCTTTTGATAAATTCACCGTATGAAGAGGTGAATTTATGCAACTTGAATGCAACTTGATGCAAACAATGTTGGCAAGAATTTATTTCCCTAATTTCCTCTCTATAAATAGATTTTTGCTTCCAGTATTCTAATTGTTACTCCAGAAAATTCTCCAAACTTTTAAGTTTCTCTGCTTTGCTCGTCTAACTCATTATCTAACTGATGATTAACATGTTTTTGATGCTAATATCAACGAGTGGTTCCCTTTTTGTTCAAGATGAGCTGATGTTCATAAGGGACTAGAAGCTTCATATGTATAATTTGCCTTCACTTAATCTTCCTCCCATGTGACCCAAAACCAATATGTTCCTTTTCCATTTTTCTCTTATGAAGTTGAAAGCATCCTAGTTGAATAAACCCTCAATCTCTTAAGCGCTCTCTTTCAGTTGATGTGATCCAAAATTTTAGCCAGTTTGCAACCATTTTCTTGCATAATTGGAATTGACACTACTCGTTCATTCCAGGAGCCACGCATTCTTGCAATATCTGAGGACTCGCAACTGTTATTAATAGCTGTAATGTGACCTGATGTCACCACTGCACGATTCGAATTATGTCCAGAAAGAAAACATAAAACGAGAATTCCTCAAGTTTTTTCTCAGTACATCCTCTACAGCCTTAATATCACCTTGCAGGCACCTAAATATCATATTCTAGTTGATCTTGGGCATCTGTGCTATTTCGACTTTTATTATATTTTATTGAATTTAAGGATTGGTTTATAACTTTTTCAAAACTTCTATTTTATTTATAAGATCTTGTACTTTGCAACTTTTTATCATCTCCATTAATTATTTACCACATCAAATGAGTTTACTTTCTCCTTTTATTTTGTGTTATAGGTTGAGCTGGTTGTCGGCATGGTTGAGGGAGCTGTTTTAGTTGTCGATGCTGGTGAAGGTCCACTTGCACAAACAAAATTTGTTCTTGCTAAGGCCTTAAAATATGGTCTACGCCCTATACTTCTTCTGAATAAAGTAGATCGACCTGCGGGTATAACTTCTGTTAATGCTTGTGTTCTATCAGAATATTTTTTTAATGCTGGCTTGTCAATCTCTTTGTTCTGTGTTTTTGTTTAAATTGACTTCCATTATCGTGTGACCAATTGCATCATCTTTAGGCCTTTATGTACAAAGCACACCTGGGAATACAATGTGCATTTTTGAATGTTATTTAGGACTTGGAAAATATTGCATTAATTAAAAATATCTTGTGACGATGACAGACCTGTGCTTTATGGTCTTATTAGTTGCTAGTTTGTCACAATGGTGTGGGACATTACAGTCTGGTGCCCTGTGGCCAACTCAAATGGCCTGAATTCAGAGAATAGTTTGGAGGCCTGTTAATTTATGTTAATTCGATTTTAGTTCATGATCCTCCAAGAATTTGATCAGTGCACATCTGTTTCTTCTTTTGCATGATAGGTACTCTTTTGTAGTCATCCGAAATAGGAACCTTTTTAATATCAAGAAGATGGCTGTGGGAAAATTCATTATATTCAGTTTCTTTGTCCTTCTAAGAATCATACGAACTTCTGTTAACATATATCAGTTATTTATAAGAGCGTGCATTTTGCTACATTTATCTGACTTTTATTCTTTTTTGTTCGCACGATCATATGCTATATTTGAGTTGAAGTATATTTTTTCAATTTTTTAGCTGTTCATTCCTTTGTGTTCTTGGCGACATGTGCAGTTACTGAAGAGAGGTGCAATGAAGTTGAGAGCCTGGTTTTTGACCTTTTTGCTAATCTTGGCGCTACAGGTGCTTGCAACACTGCCTTCATTCTATGTTCTCATTTACTTGATTCATGCCCTTGCATTCTTGTAAGAATTTGTTGACATCTGCATGCAGGGAATGTGTATGTGTGTGAATGCATTCTACCATTATGATATACAATGTTATTAACTTCTCCATAACTTTTCTTCAGAGGAACAGTTAGAATTTCCTGTTCTCTACGCCTCTGCAAAGGAAGGATGGGCTTCATCCACCTACACGAAATGTCCTGATGATGATGCCAAGAATATGTCCGAGTTGCTTGATGCAATCATTAGACACGTTCCTCCACCAACTGCTAACCTTGATGCACCTTTTCAGATGCTGGTTGGTTCTGGAATATCTTTGGTTTAATATATGAATCAGCACGAACTCGTTTCTATTTTATGCACCTTTGCACAACTAAATGCACTAAGGTGATAATGCTTCCATAAGTGCACAATTATCTGTTTTACACAGACTTCTCAAATTGCATTCATCGTGCATTCGTTCATGAGCTGAGTGATATAGGAGGATGTTCAAAGGTGAGGATAAATCATACCAACTTTCACATTGGTGATCTTGCAGTTCTTTGGATGCATGTGACTGTCTCTTTTGTAGTTTTTCTTTTGCAGTAGATAACTAGCAAATGATTTTGCTTCTGTGTTTTAATGTCTTTGTATTCTTGTCCTTTATAAATATGTTATACTTTTCAAACTTGTTTGTGTTCTGTGCACTTGTACTTTGCTTAGAAACATTTAAGAAGATGATTAACAGTTCCTTTCAGGTCTCCATGATGGAAAAAGATAATTACATTGGGCGAATTTTGACGGGTCGTATATCTAGCGGAATTCTCCGTGTTGGTGATAAAGTACATGGGATTCGTAGCTCAGATTCTGGGGTGGTTAAAATTGAAGAAGGAAAGGTTTGTGCTCTTGTATTTTGAAATTAATGTATTTGCTGATCTGCCGTGCTTTCTTGTTGATTTGTAAAAGGTCTGTGCAGAACATAGGTTGATGCTATAAAATGGAATTCTGTTTTTTCTTTCTTGATAACTGTACTTAATTTTGTCCTGATTTATAGAAAAATGGTTAAAACTTACATCTAAACGGTTGTTGTCCTCTTCATGCGATTTCCTCTTTTTCTCTCCTTTGGAGCGGTGAATCTGCTGAAGAAAGTTTGCTTTGCTCTTTTTGCTGTAAGCTTCATTAGATGGCAGCTGCCTTGAAATGGAAAATTAATAAAAATTTTTTTTTAACTTGAACAACAGTTTACGCTTGCAGTTTCTAGTTTGTTCTTCCGGGATCAATTCACGAATGCCTCTCAAGAACCCATATGAATGCTGCCTATATGGTTTGTTTCTTGTCCAAGACTTGAAAACTGCTTCTCAAGAACCCATGAAATTTCAGACCTATATGATCATTTCTTGCCGCCAATCAGTTGAAGCTGTTTAAATGTAACCTTCCCTAACCGGCATTGTTCTAGTATGCAAGGAACATATTATCGTATTCCCAATACATTCTAATAATGGAATCAAACAACTCTCATTAAACAAGTTATAAACGTAGAAGAATCAAATCACAGGGAACAACATTTTGAGACATTGAAGCCATTTACATGTTTTACTAGTAATATCATTACTGGGATATCTAGTAATGGCCTTACATGAAGTGGAATTAGAGAAATGAGTTTCTTTTTGCATTGCTTCCCAGAACAGATGCTATATTGGCGTCAAGATGGCTCAGTTCCTTGTTTATTTACTTTGCATTCTATAATGTAGGTTGTGAAACTGATGAAAAAGAAGGGCACCAGTGTTGCTTCTGTTGAAAGTGCTGGTGCTGGTGATATAGTATCAATGGCTGGGTTGGCAAGTCCAGCAATAGGGCACACAATATCAACTGTTGAGGTTCATAGAGGCTTCTTATATATATTCAACAATTGCACTCCTTTTTATTGTTTTTCTTTCTTTTTTCCTTGGTCTGCGACACGAATTACTTTTTCAGTAAAAGCCATTGTGTGTGCATAATGTTTCTTACGAAAATTATTGGCATTTTATCGCTCGTTATTGGGAACAACATTTTCATTTGACTTTTCCTCTATTAAATGATGAGAGTGCAATTTAGTGGTTGCATATATATGATGCCTGTCATTCAGATTCAAAAAGGTTCTGCCAGCCTTCCAAGGGAATTTTAGCAATGTACTTTATTCTCTCAAGCGATTTTGCGGCCAGATGGCCTGCAATTGCTTTTATAACCAATTTTGAAGTTCCTTTTCTTTTCTTTTCGCAGTTATCTTTAATTTTGTGCCTCAGGCTGTTTCCCTCTGTGCCTTCCGTGATCCACTTTCTCACCTGTACATTCATTCTGCAATTATTCCATTCTGGGGAATTGGATAATTATCTTTGTGCAAAGAGGATTTTATTAAATAATTAAAATTAATTCTGCTGCCTTAATTGATCATTTTAATTTAAAATTTAAAAGTTTATTAAGCCTTAGGAATCCATGCCATTATACATACCTCCTTTCTTGCAGTTTCCATTGCCTATATATGCACTTGTGGTTATGGAAGGAACATGTAGATATTTTAAGTTCTAGTGCTTGTGGGTTTCTCAATTTTGAAGTGCTTTTGTTTGTTCTTCGTAATTTGGTTCTGAAGGTAGAAAATGCTGTGCATAAGTCAATGCTTCCTATTACTACAATTATGCTACATTTGTGTGAAACTGTGAATTATTCGAAGGTGTATATATATTCTCACATTTGAAAACTTTGGAGTTGATGAGTTCCAACTTTTTTCTGTATAACTGATGTGTAAACCATATAAATTTCTTTATAGAATTTTTTGGAAGTTACTTGCACACAGCTTTTTATTGATGATAATCAGGCTATATGAGTATTAAATTGATTAAATATGTGATGCATATTCTCCACATATTCATGGAAACATTTGTAATTGACCTTGCTAGATATCTGGCAGGTCATGACTGCTTTGCCTACAGTGGAGCTCGATCCGCCTACCATTTCCATGACTTTTGGTGTAAATGACTCACCATTGGCTGGTCGAGATGGTACTCATGTAAGTCGGTGTACTTTTCCTCCTGATTGTCTCTATCTCTCTCGTTGCATGTCCTCAACATTTCTATATTGCATCTGGTAATTTTTAACTTGGATCTTGAGACTAGAATCTTTTGATGTTTTATATTTCTTACTGTTGCTACTTCAACAATTCTGAATAACTCTGGAACTTCTTTATGTAGCATGTCCCACCCCCAATCAAATTGTTCTTTTTGTTGGCCGCTGCAGAGGTTTTCCTACTGCTTCAAAATGGACTAAAACAGAGTGTACCCTGTCCTCACTGACCAAGGGACCATTAATCTGAAAGAACTCTGCATGACTGCATTTTGTTTCACCTCAAATTCTACAATTGTAGTCTTCTGGCTTCCTTGTACCGGAGCCATCTCTGCCTTCTTTATCGGGCCCCAATTCAATTTTACTACCCTGGAGTGTTTCAACTTTGACGATGATGCCGTCCTCGGGGACATCTTGATGGTTGTTTTCATCCAGTTGCTCATTTTTGGGTTTTAACTCAATGCATTTTGAAGATGGTGGTTCATCAATCCTTTTCCCTAATTTCCACTTCGCATAATCAGAAAACCTGAACTAATTCAAAAGATGCTAAAATGAGCTCCTGTTGACAATGTCGGAATGAATTTGGTCTGATGCCAACTGCTATTGAATAAAATATTTAGTGAAGCCCTAGAAAAGAATTTCAACAGTGATCTGGTAGAGAAGCTGTTTTGGCTCTGGGCAGGGGAAATGACATTGATAATGGCTTATAGGATTTCCTCGAGGAACCATCTTTATCTACAACTTTTTTCTGTTAAAATGTCAAGATATTAAGTTTTAGGATATCCCAAAACATGCGACAGTCTGAAATTGATTAATTGTTTTTGACGTAGTGTTCAAAGATAGATTGACATGGAAAGGGAGGAGCACTACATATTTTCAGTAGAATATAATACCGAGGAAATAATCTAGTGGTCATCGAATGAAACGGGTGTTTCTCATGACCATATGAGGAAGAAATGTTGAATCAACGCATCTAAAACCTCGTTATTTAAAGTGACAATGAGTTTATTTATTTCAATTTTATTTTCAGTATGCTCCCTCTTGTACAGTACCGATCCATTTTTAATTAAAAAGGTGCACAACTTTCATGGGGAAAAATCGCAGCCATCCTTAAGTATCACCCCCTTTTGCACTTCCCCAACCTTTCCGTTTTAATTTTTTGGTGCATGTGGTCCTTGATGACAGGAGTTGTTCAAGTTGACTGTTAAGTTTGCATTGAAAAACGAATTTTCCCTCTATGTTAAATAAACAGAAGAAAAAAAGGAACAAAAAAGATAAAAGGAAAACAAACAGCATCTTCATCTCCCTCCTCAGCCTCAAGTCTCACTTACCCCCACCCCTGGCACCGCAAACCCCCTTCTTCCTTTTTGCAAACAAGTCTTGCAAGTGCAAATGAGTGGTGAATCTAGGGATTTTTGGATGCCCATGATAATGGCAGTTTTAAAAGTCAAATTCAGGCCTCGAAATTTAAAGGAACCTTGCCGAAAATTAGATTACAATTTCATTTGACAAGTTTCAAAATTTTGGGAACATTTTGGAGTTTTTTTTGAACTGTGCAGAGAGATCTGGAGCTGAACCTCAAAATTTTTGGAACATTTTGGATATGGTTTATTTATCATTTGCATGTGGGATATTTAAGCTGCAAGAGTTACACGCAACAATTGGGTTGTAATGGATAAAAAGGAAGAAGGGGGCGGCAGCGGCGGCCGTGGGCTTGGGTTGCTGTCGTGACTTGGTGTGGATGCCGTGTCTTAGGTTGCTGGGGTCGCTGTTGATGGGAAGGGACCAGAATTGGAAGGAAGAAGAGGCAGTGGCGGCGGCAGTGGGGGGTGGGTAACGGTGTCGGCGAGGGTGGGATTGCGGATAAAGAGTGAAATGTCTATGTTTTTTTTTTTCCTCTCTCTCTCTCTCTTTCATTTTTTGTTTATTATGGTAAATTCACTACCGTGGTCGCCGATAGAAGTGCAAAAGTAAATATTGGAGATGGCAACAACAATATCCCTTTTCATAAATGGTTGCGACTTGACTTGAACATAAGGTTTTGCCAGTTTTGATACTATGATTAACCACCTTATCTAAAAAATTGAGCACGTGTTTGACTTATGCTTATAATTTATAAACTTTTTATAAATACTCAAGCCATTTTTTATCCACACATCTTGAAGGACCCACACTTTTTATAAATATTCAAGCCACTTTTTATTCACACATATTGAAAGATCCACAAGTATTATCCACTTATCCACCATGTCTATTTATAATTTAAACCGTTTATGTACACTTCCCAAACGTACTTGAGCTTTTCAGACGGAGGATAAATTCATTTATTTAGATTCTGTCTTCAACAAGGAAAATATATGTGAAATACACCGTCATGTGAAAAAAATCTCCAAAAAACTGTAGAAAAACTCTTTCGTGTTTCCGTTGCTGCTGGGATTACAGAAGGATTTATATATGAAACACAATGACTTTGTTGCAGTATGTTGTATTAACCTATATGCTCTTAACCCTATTGTTCCTTAGATATCATACATATTGAATAATGAGATTCTATTTTCATATATATATATAGTTGACTGGAGGTAAAATTGGTGATCGGCTAATGGCTGAGGCAGAAACAAATCTTGCGATAAATGTGATACCTGGTATGTCAGAGTCGTATGAAGTTCAGGGTAGAGGAGAGCTTCAATTGGGTGAGTTTTTCTAAGACCTTTTTCCTGCTTTAGCTGATCTCCATACCTCTTCTAGAAAAGATATGGCTGTTCATGTGGTTGTTTTGCGTTCTTCATTTTCTTAGCATCCATTTCATTTATTTGAAACAGGTATATTAATCGAGAACATGAGACGCGAAGGATTTGAGCTATCTGTCTCACCACCCAAAGTCATGTGAGTTTTTATGTTGACCAAGTATCTTTTATTTTGTGCTTGATTTCATTTATTTATTGTGTTACTCTACACTTTTTTCTACAAAAATGTTGCTTTGAAAATATTCCAAATTTAAAAAATAAAACTATGTACATACAACAAAGACAACGAAAATGTTACCTATTCTTAATGGTGAAAGCGAGCAAGGAGGGAGAGAGAGCGACGTATGATTTACTAAGCATCGATGCGTAACTTTAACTTGTGTATAAGTTAAGCATCGATGACGACACATTAATTAATTTGGGAATAAGTTCATGGTAGGTGACGATTGACAAATTAATTGATGTACACCAGTGCTTAGGTGATCATTGTCTCTCTAATAATTGTGAGGCTGTTACCCTTGTTGTTATCATCAAATTTATTGCTGTCACGTGGGTGGCGGCGAAGTCAAAAGTAGTGTTGATCATTTTGATCAAATGTTTATGATTAACCTTCACCAAAAAATCCTGTCATTGCATAGACAATTGAATAAAGAGGTGCTTGATGTTAATTAATTTTATATTGGAGAAAATGGAAGAAAGGAAACTTTTATGGCAATTTGATAAAACTTCTTGAAAATAATGCTTTCCCAAAATTAACGACATTAACAAAAGTGGAATGTTGTGAGTTCATGATCAAGTCTTAACTTTACAGTTTTGGAGTGTGATACTTTGATCGCTGGTGATAATTCATCAGAAGTTTATATTATTTAGTTTCCTTTGCAAAAGAATCCAGTCCTTGCATAGACAATTGAATAGAGCAGTGCTTTCTGACAGATAATAATTGATTTTACTTTGGAGGAAGTGGAAGAAAAGAATTTTTTAGGGTGGATTGATGTAAATTCTCAAAGCTAATGCCTTCACCAAAATTGATGACATTAATCAAATTGCAATTTTGTGTGTTCATGATCAAGTCTTAACTTTACAGTATTGGAGTGTGGGATCTTTAGATTGGAATGATATCTTTGGATGTGTTTGGGAAATCTAAAATCAGTTCTGTCTGATGTCTAAACCCAAACCAGTAATTTAAACTAGTCCAAGTGAGAATTAATTTTGCTTTACACTGATCTGGTAGAAGTATAATGTAATGCCTATTTCATAAAATTGACCAGAAATGGAAGTCACAGTGCACTCTCACACTGATCTTAAGTTACAGTATTTGGGAAAAGCAGACCCAACTATGTACATCCTATTACTCAAGAGAGTATGATTTTTCTTTAGCAAGAAAAATTGAATTTACATTGTTGAGAACAATTAAATAGAAGGAATGAACTGAACGTTATGCGACTATAACAAATGCGATTTATGTTTGGAGCCTGTTTGCATGCAGAAAGGTATATATGTTGCAGAAAACCAGTTATATTTTGAAACACTTGACCCATTGTGTACTTTTGTTCTCTTTTGGGCCAGAATTGAAGCATCAATAAAGTTGATTGTAGTAAAAAAAATCACCGGAACGGGGCTCTGAGGGGCAGGCCATTCTTATATATACTAAAACGATTTAGAAAATCTGTAGGAATTAAGTATACATATATGATCTACTAATATTGTCTTATTTTATCACTAGTCAACTAACTGGATCAGTGGTACAGTGTTTGTTGGCAATGCAGCCTTGAATATACGTTGTCAAAGTACAAACAAATAATCTTGTGTTAAATTTTGTATTACTTCTCTTTAGTTGATCTTCTGTTCATTCTATATATATCAGGTATAAAATTGGGAAGGGTGCAAAGCTGGAGCCAATTGAAGAAGTCACCATTGAGGTGAGAATATAGGATGATAACATACGATCTTTATATTTTTCTTACCTCCGAGTTCAAATGTACGACTTAGGCATCATGACTAATACCAGGTAAATGAAGAACATGTGGGCCTAGTCATGGAAGCCCTATCACACCGCCGAGGGGAGATAACTGACATGGGTCCTGTACCAGGCAATGTTGGTAGGACTAGACTTTGTCTGACTTGCCCTTCAAGGTATGTGCATGTTTTTTATTCTTCTGCTGCTCATACCCGTTTCCATTTTTCTGATTTTTGGAGTTCTGTTTTTCTTTACTTTTTTTCTTAGAAAAATTACCTCCTGACTTATTCATGTAACAAAATGTTTATTCGTTTGGCTCTGTGGTCCATGATTTTATTTTGCATAGGATTTATTTTAAATTTGTGTCTTAACTTGTGCTCGTGATTTATTGATTGCCTCTAAGGATGGTATTGTTCTATAGATTTTTTCATTAACAATAATATCTGGTATGATTGTAGGGGGCTGGTTGGCTATAGAAGTGTGTTCAGCAGTGACACGCGAGGCACTGGATTTATGCACCGTGCATTCCTCAGTATGGTTTTCTTTCTAACTACATTACTTTATTGTCCTCTCTCTTTTTCTTTTTAACTTAGGTAAATCAGTTTATCATATGGGCTTATTTTTTCCTCAATATTTCCCTATGTGGACTTATTTTCTTTAGTATTTTCCTATGATTCTAAACATGACTGTTAATTTATCTAAAAATGTTTTCTTGGCTAGAAAGTTTGATGGAATGGAACAGCAATAGTTTTGTAACAACTAATCCGCTTCATTTCATTTCTGCATTGAGAAATTTTTGGATCTATAGTTGTATGTCTTTTCTTGATCCCCTACATAATCTGGTTGAAAAAATAACAGAACATTTTTATTCTCAAGAAAGGGCAGTTTGGGGGTGGGGTGAGGGATTTCTTTTGAAAAATTACTGAGGCAACATAATTTAGCTTGTTGAATTTGAATACTGAGAAGCAACGAGTGAAACTCATACATAAATAATATAATATTTTATATACAATACATATACAGTCATGTACGTGCTGCGTACACAAATATATGTGCTTTTTGGTGATGCTACTTAGTATGGATATGCATTATGCTTGACATTCTGTTACATATTGCATAATTCAATTTGAATGCTTTAAAATTTGGCCTTGTACCAGTGAACACTTTAGATTTTAAAACTTCAACAGGTATTCTTGAGGAAAGCAAAACAAGCATAGAGTGAGATTGGGTTTCAATTCTTGCCGAAGTTAATTTCTCTTGCTTGTCTATAGCGTTCTGCCTTTCTGCGGATTGTAATGTGTTTATATTGCTTTTATAATTATTTTTAGTTAAGCATTATCTGTTTGTGCAGCTTATGAGAAATATCGTGGTCCTCTTGGAAATGTCAGAAAAGGAGTATTGGTACACAACCTGTCTCATTTCATCAATGCATTAAGAAACTATCGTTATTGTTAGTGTTGAAATTGTTTTCTTTTAAAAAAATTATTTTGTTGTTATTTTTGTCCTTTTTGAGTTTAAATCATATTTTTAGTTGTGGTCAAATAATATCTTTATGGATTTGTTTAATATATTTTGGCATTGTGCTCTGGCAAGCAGAAGAAAAATCATGCTCTTTTGTTTTTAAACCCGTCATCTGCCATCTATCAATTTGCAAGTCCCAGAAATTACGTTTGAATTGTGAATCCCTTTTCAAAATGTTGGCAGTCAGTCCTTTTGCCACAATCGCCTTTTTCAAATCTTTATCTGGAAGCTTGTGAATGATTAATATATCTATTTAGTTATTCTGGGTATCCAGAGATTTTGAGAACATTATACCCATCTTCCATTTACTAATGCTTCTAATTGCCTTTGATCAACTTCATTGAACAGGTCTCGATGGGTTATGGTACAATTACTGCTCATGCATTGATGAGTTTAGAAGCTCGTGGGACACTTTTTGTGAATCCTGGAATGGAGGTTGTAATACTTGCCCTTTATATGTTCCTAAGTTACCATCTTGATGATTATCTTGCGGTGCTGACTTGTTTGTTTATGCAATCTCTTGTTGATACATTTGCAAAGGCCCAGATCCTTGCTTGTGAGCCTAACATGTGTTCCCTCGTAGTTTTAGGATGATGAAGATTGACAATCTTTCTTAATCTCAACTTCTAAATCTACTTGGTTTTCTTGTTTTGATTATTTTTGGGATTGTGTAGACATATGATGGCATGATTGTTGGCGAACATTCGCGAGATACAGATCTTGATGTAAGGAACTTTTAATTTTCTATTATAATGATATTTTTCATAACTTGGTGGATGACTGACCCCATTGCTTGTTACAGATTAATCCAGCGCGGACAAAGGAGCTAACAAATGTGCGTGCTGCTTGCAAGGATGACAATGTGAAGTTAACTCCTCCTCGCCTTGTATGTATTCTAATCCTACTCTTTTGGTCCTTCATTGTGCTCGTCTTTCCTTTTCCTTTTTCATTGGGGCGATGTTTGAGGTTATATGAGTTTCCTGGTAAGAAAATGATACTGTATACTTTGGCTTAGGATTGTTATATATTCAACAAATTTCTACTGTTGCATTAAAATAATAAAATTAAACTAAACTTTCGATAGTTAGGAGCCTACTTGCTCATGGATTGTGAGCAATTTCTTTGTTACTGAAAAATGTAAGATATTTACAAATATCTTGGTTTTATATTAAGGGTGTGTTTGATGGATATTATTATGGAAAGAATGTATTTTAAATAGCGATATGATGAGAAATATGTGGTTAAAAAGTAAGGAAAAATTATTGATGTGATGGAAAATATTATTTTATTGAAGAATGTGTGGTTGAAAATGAGTTTTGAAAGAATGTGTACCAAACAGGGGGCTAAGTTAAACAAGCAAAGAAAAGGTTTTCAATATTTTTTTGTTGATTTCATACCATGCAATGCATTTGGTTGTAGATGACTCTCGAAGAAGCGATAGGTTATGTTGCCTCTGATGAGCTCATTGAGGTACGTTCATTCCTTATTCTTCTTTATACTGAGAAAATTGGTTGGAGGTCATCTTGAAGCTCATTGCTGAGCCATTTTCGTTCCTCTTTTTCCTTTTTTCTCCCGTTACCTTTATTCGATTCGTGTATAGTTATTACTTTTTGCAATCTGTTGCCCATCTATGGTACTAACAAACCTGTCTCAACATCAAATTATTTTGGCACGTGTTTTTTGGGTCCAAGTGTATCTTGTCTTAATCTCAAACTCGTTTTGATTGACAATAATTGTAGTTTTGCACTTCGGAAGGGCATATTCAATAATTGGTCTTTCTTGGCAACACAGGTTACGCCAAAAGCTATCCGGTTAAGAAAGAGATATCTGGATGTTGGTAAGCGTAAATCAATGAGCAAAAGACCCAAGGAGTGAATTTGTCGCTCAACAATTTTGTAAGCCCACACCTATATTTGTGTCTACTTGAGCAATTTACCATAGTACTGATTTACCATCCCCTCTGTATATCGTACATTATTTTACCACCGGTAATATGCAGGTGCTAAGCCATAAGAGTCTATTTTATTTGGAGTCGTCTGTAGCTCTCCCTTCAAAGTTCAAACTATATTTTGTTATTCTGGGAATACACTGATACACAGCTGGAATCTTTTGTAAAATAGACTGGACAACACGATATATTTAATGGAATAAAGAAGTTTATTTGTATATATGATGCAGTAGTGTCCTTTCGAGTACTGCATGTCAAACCTGCATTGCATGCTAGATGGCGGTTTTTTTTTTTCCTGCCAAAAGTCCCTCATCTCGATTTTTCTAATATTCACCCTGCTAGAATTTACAGTTTGTCACGGGGATATAAAATTGAAGTAAAACCCGCGGATAAAGTTTTACCTTAAGTGAACTTGTGTAATTATTTTAAATCTTTATCCCACTCATTTCAAAATAAAGCCTAAAACATTGGTTGCCTTCTGTAAGTTCAAACGGTGGATATGCAACATTATAACATCTTAGGTGAGTTAGTTTGTGCTACTTTTTTTGAGCCTTAATGCCATGCTGAATGATATTACTGTTTGGTGCATTGGAGTAGATGGTCGGGAGCATGAGAGCAATAATGTTCTCATACAACTCTATGTGAAGGGTTGGGTGGGAGGTAGAAATAGCCTTGCATTTCACAAGGGTCTGTTTGATTGCAAATGTGGAAAATGGGTGAAAAGAAAATGAATTCTAGGGAATTGAATTGCTTAGAAATTATTTTATTGGGAATTGTAATTAATTGTGTTTGATTGGTATAATTTTTCACTTGGAAAATGTTGAAAGTTTAATATCCGTTTGACTCTTTTTTTAAGAAAATAGTACATGAAAGTGATAATTTTTTCTACCATTCGGTTTAGAATTTGTTCCAATTGTAAAAAAAATAAATAAATAAAAATAACATACTGAATACTATTCGTTTGGTTTTGTTTTGCATGTAAATTGTCCATTAAAGGGATAATTTTTTTTTACCATTGTTGATAGAATTGTTTTTCAATTAAAAAAAAAAACTTGGAAAATTAATTCCAACCAAAATAATAAGAAAAGTTTTTCCTCTAAAAGTTGGAAAATGTAGAAAGGCGGGGAAATTTTTTTGCTGTCAAACGGTGCGAAACTTGGAAAATGGAAAACGTTTTCTAAGTTCTATAAAAAATCTTTGCTATCAAACACGTCCTAAATGTTTCTATAGGTTTCGTTGTATATGTATTTTTATTTTTTAATTGTTGAATTAGCTAAACCAAATAGGAGCACATTTCTTAGAATTTGAGCAATTTGGCTTCACGAGTTGCAGACTTGCAGTCTCCCAAGTCCCAACAAATGTTTTCCAACTTTCAAAATGAGAAAGTGGGAGGTGGCAAGCAAAAGAAAAGATGATAAAGAAAATTCAGTCCTCCTAAAGAAGAAGTCCATTCCAAATGTGAACCAGCTTATAGGTTTTTTTTTTTTTTTTTTTATTTCTTCACCAGATATTAATTGGTTCAGAACTGATTTCTTGATTGTAGTGGGTAAGAATTATGTTGCCCACTCATCGATGTGGCAATATGCGGTGTTGTCACATCAACTGTTGGCGGGTGGGAGCACTTTATGTTGCCAAATCGATAATGGATAACATAACTCTTGTCCACAATGAACATGATATCGATTCAATTAACTCTATTAAGAATAATTCTTCATTACCAAAAGGACTTACAGGCGCCTCACTGTAGCAGGACCCACCGAATGTATTAAAAAAAAATTGTGGCTCCCACCTCCCATGTGTGTAATCTGGCAAGGACCTGTCCTTGTAAGTGTAGCCTCTCTCTTCTATTAATTGGCTATACATTTCAATGGTGAAAATGATGTCATTCTCTCTTTCTCCCACTTCAGTGAAACAAATAATGCACACGAGTCATATTTGTATCTTTGTAAGTTCGGATATTATGATAATAGAGTACGACAAAGAACTTCAATTAAAATAAACAACAATGTAGATGTGTCATATCTTTGTATTAATTTAATCAACCTTGTAGAAAATGGCACAAGAAATTTCGTAGTTCATACCTAAGAAATACACGGATCTTGAAAATTCTGAAAAATCAAAGCATCAACGAGAGATAAATAGTGTTTATTGCAGCACATGCAAGTTCTAACAGGACATTAGATGTAGAAAACAAAATTTAGATTATTCCGAATAACTAAAAAAATAATGTATATTAGAGTAAGAGTACATTACGTGGTTTGTTAGCCAAGGAGATATACAAATTATTCTAGTGTTAATCACAAGATGTGTTGCTCACGAAACGTTTAGTTTAAGAGTAATGTTATTTATCATCATCATAATGAAATATTGATGATATGATAATTCATTATTTTACATTTTTTTTTTCTCTCTCTCTCTCGTTCCTTCATCTCTCATGAAAATTGAATTGTCCAATCTCATTATTTCATATAGATTGTCACGCCACCGATGTTCCATTTTCATAATGATAAATAGCATCATTCTTAGTTTAAGCAGGTGAATTTGTAACTTTAGATATTGGTGGAATATTGCACAATTGTTGTTGGAAGATATTTTAATTTGGCAAAACACGTGCGCCCAATGAGTATAATGACTGGTAAACATACTATCTTTTGATAGCTGGTCTTATACTGAACTATTTAGCTACTTTTGTAAATGTAAAGGAGGTTAAGTTTATCCATTTACAAACGAGAAGTGCTACTTGTACAAAATTTTGTATAATTTTGTTGACAAAAATGACCAAGTGGCAGCCCTCTATTGGGTGCCTGTTGCGGCAGGCGGCCCCCCATTGGCCATTTTGTCAACAAAGTTGCACAAAATTATGTACAAATAGAATTATTGTTTACAAAAGGATTGTGAAAAGATTTTTCCTTCACGATGAACTGTGGGCTAAGAACGAAAGGAATACACCGAATTCAACTTTTAATTAATGTATGAATCACGCTATTCTAATTACAAGAAATATATAGACATAACTCGCGAAGATGTCTTGCAATAAAGAAACAAAATAAAAAAAGAACTTTCAACATTGTGCGCAAAAATAAAAATAAAATCAAAATCAAATTACTTTAAAACATATATTTTCAATGATTTTTTCTGAAACAAATCAGTGTTGGCTGCACTATATTAGAGAAAAGAAAAATGCTACATTTACAATGATTAGAGGGCGGTAATTTCATGCACTCTCTAATTTAGTGTGGGGCTGACCGTAAATTTTACAACCTTCTAATCACTGCACAAGAGGAATTTTTGTAGAGAAAATTGTTTCGGATAGTGCCGTGTCAAACCATCTATAATTGTATTCGACTAAGGAAAATGATAATTTGATGGGTGTGATTAGAGCCTTGTTTGAATACCATTCTTTAAAAAGATTGAGTTTTTGAATAGTAAATTTTTGAAATATACGTGATTAAAAAAATAGGGAAGAATCTTGAATTCATGTGGTTGGAAATGAGCTGGAACGGCGCTAATAAGTGTGAACGAAGAGAGGTTATTGATCGAGCATTCTTAATAGATTCAATCTCTAGACGCACATTGTGGAGAAGTAAAATTATGTTCACTGTTATTTCCTGTAGGAGTTCAATTCTGTGAACCATTGATTCAGAGATATCCTGAAAATCAAACACTTTCATAACAAAAGAATAGAATAGTCTGTCAGGCTCTCTTTCATAACGGTGTATAAATCTTAGCTTCAATTCAACCCTCTCTCTTCCCAGTGTGATAATATACACAAAACCCAGATTTATAGAGACATAGTGTGTGTGTGTGTGTGTGCATACACATACACACGTGAAAATGGGTGCTTACAGAGGCTGACGATGATCATGATTACTTGTTTAAGCTTGTGCTAATCGGCGATTCTTGTGTTGGAAAACCGAATTTGCTTTCAAGATTCACCCGAAACGAGTTCAGTTTGGAGTCCAAGTCAACTATTGGCGTTGAATTCGCCACTCGAAGCATCCGCGTCGATGATAAAGTCGATAAAGCCCATATTTGGGACACTACTGGCTGCCTGGCCAAGAACGGTACATACTCCATTTTTCAAACGGACATTTATCTATATGTATATGTATGTACAGGGTTAATTGATATTTGTGTTTATTGAGTTTTTTTTGAAGTAAAATGCTTAATATAGTATCTGGGTTGGTTCGTGTTTGAATATGCTGTGGTTAATTGATGTAAACTGATTTCTGGTTTCAGAGAGACTTTTGGTGAAATGAAATGTGGGTTCCTACATTAAAGAGTGCCGCAGGGTTTTAGATCTAGCGATTTCGAATTGAACTGTTCTATATTTTTGTGTTATTGCTCTTAGTTATACTTGTGAATTCTAATGTGGTTAGATCTTATACTTTCAAATTCAGATCTAGTGGCTTCGTGTAATGAAAGAACATGAATGATTTTACCTCCAAGGGTTTAGTTTTGAGTTGATCTATAAACAATTAAGATCAATATTTTCTTGTGTTGTACCTCACCTGAATTTAAGTGGTTGTTTCACAGCAGGGTTTTTAGCGATGCTTAAGAATTTTAGCTCAGCACTTCGCATTTCTTATTCAACAAAACTAAGCACGGAGTGTTGACCTTTCTCCATTAGTCTTCTGGCGGTTATGTTCCATGCGATCTTTTAGCTTCATGTAACTGTTTAGCTTCATTTTCCCAGAAGCTACTTCATTGATGGCATAGGGCACCAGATACCTGTGTCAAGTTTACCTTGCTGATATTATATGGTACCTAGAGAAATTTGGGTATATTGAATTTTATTTTCAAGGAATCCACTTGCATGACATGTAAACTGTCATCCTCTGTAATTAGATATGTTACCGACAGAATTTATGGCCTTTCCATGGTTTGAGATGTTGGTGCATATTAATGTTTAGAATCTGATAGTATAAGAATTACGATTTCCTCAACTATCTTCAGCTGTCTATAGGTCAATGCAAGAATTTCTTTTGACACGTGAATATTTAAAATTTTAACTTGTTGGTTAAATTGATATTATATTGGTCCCTTCCCCCAATTCCAAACAATCTGGACCTCATTCATTTCTGTAAATTTCTAAGTTCTTTTAACTTCAGAACGTAGCTTCTAGTTCAATATTTGTGCTCAACTTGCAAAGTTTGGTTTTCCGGCTGCGCGAATCCTTGCCTTAACATATGTTTTTTGCTGAAGATATCGTGCAATCACAAGTGCCTACTATCGAGGAGCTGTTGGTGTATTGCTTGTGTATGACGTTATATGTCACGATACATTTGAAAATGTGGAGAGGTGGTTGAAGGAACTCAGGGATCACACAGATTCAAACATTGTTATTATGCTTGTTGGAAATAAGGCAGACTTGCGTCACTTGCGCGCTGTTTCCTTAGAAGATGCAAAGGTATTTGCCGAAAGAGAGAGCACATACTTCATGGAAACCTCTGCTCTGGAATCTATGAACGTGGAAAATTCCTTTAAAGAAGTTCTTAGTCAGATATATCATGTCGTCAGCAGGAAAGCTCTCGAGGTCCGGGATGATCCAGCGGTTTTGCCTAAGGGACGGACCATTAATGTTGGCTCTAAGGATGATGTTTCTGAGATGAAGAAAGTTGGCTGTTCTGTTTAAAAAAAGCAACTCCATTAATGTTCATGGAGCAGGGATTTCCCATTGAACCATTAACTACATTGATTGTTACAATACTTTATCCTTATCATTGAAGATTTAGTTTATTGGAATGGAATACAGAAGTTTGTCCAAATCAAAAGAAAGGAATATCAATTACTTTTTTTTTTTTGTTCGTGTCGTCCTCGTCGTCATCATCATCTGCGGCTTCTTTGGGGCGTATTCTCCTAGTCTTAGCTCTTGGAAATCCCTTACACGACATAAATATTTGATTGCCAAATATTCAAATTTAGGCTCGTAGTTTGCATTGTTTTTACAATCCTTTTTTATTTTGAATTTTTTCACTACCGCTGGAAACTGTGTTAAATGAAATTACCTGGCCTTCGTCTCCTGTGTAGCTCCTATTGGTGCTTCTGCCAATTCATTGTTTTTTTTTTTTATTAGGTGAAAGGGTCGCTTTTTCCAATTTTCAATTGCATAAAGTTCCTCATTAGCCTATCATTATCAAAGTGCTCTTCAAAATTGAAGATTTTAGGTATGAGTAAAGCTATTCATTTAGGGTTATGATGATCACTCATTTATATAATAGGGAGATTATTATCACATTATCCAATAAAGTTGGAATACATTTTTTCATTGAATAATGCGACAATAACTTTACGTGATCATAACATTATTCTTTAAGCATTGTATCATTTTTTCATTGAATAAGGCGACAATAACTTTACGTGATCATGACATTATTCTTTAAGCATTGTTTGATACAATGCCGAATACAGGCATTTTCGTTATCAAGATCCATTTACTAAATGATTACTTGGAAATTATATATATAAGCTCTTTTAACTAGGTGGAAAAATGATTTTCTAAAATAATTTTATGCAAATACGAAGAAATAAAAGGGACAATAGTAGAAACATGACATTTTAGAGACAGAGATCTCGCCAACTCAATTGAGGGTCGAGTTCAGACATGTTTTTAAATAATTTTTATTTGATCAACCGTTTTACACAACCAAATAGAACTACATGTTTTGTTTACAAGAAAAGTAATACTCGCAACATCTAAACCAACTTATTGCAACGTACAAGAAAACATAAAAAACCACCACACAAATTTTGAGCAAACTAGTTTTCAACTCAGTTTTCAGGGCTTACGAACTCTCCAGCTCTCTTCCCTTCCAATTCAAGCATTATTGTTCTTCTTTCTCCAGCAGATTCAATATCTTCACCAGGCTGATTTCACAGACCGATACTGTTTACTGAGAATACTAGCGCGAAGAGGCCGTTAAAGCTAGTTCTCAACGGTGGACCAAGAATTTGCAGCAACCCAATCAAAGGCAATAGGACTCAAGAAAGCATCTGGTATACCAAAAGAACTAACCAAGGCAAGTGCTTGTGGTCTGATTTCACTGCAAAGTTTTGCCAGTTCTTTTCTCACAGCAGCAGCATTGTCTGTTGATAAGAATCCATATCGAAGAAATGCAGCATCTTCTTCCAGTGTGACCAGCACATACATCGATCTCAAAAGACCCAATATATTCTGCAAATGTGTAAATTTCTGTCAGTTCACAACTTTCAGTTTGTCCATGTAGTAACCTAAGATTCTCATTTTCCTGGCGATAATCAGCTGACAAAACTAAGCGAGTTTTGTATAAGCATTTAAACATTAAAGCCTCGATGAACGTAAAAAGTGGTGATTAGATATAACATGGATGCACTAAATTTACCATGCTAGGAGAACGTTACATATTAAACTCAATGACTTCAAAGTTTAGTTCTAAACTCGAATCAAATTTAAAGTATAGCAAATATCCAGGACAGAGATTATTATTATTTTTATTTTGCGTCTTTCTGGGGGTTGAGGTGCTTTGGGGTTGGGGTTGCGGAGTGGGTGAATTGCAGAGCTTGGTCCCAATTGTTCAAGGGAAAGATGGGGAGAACCTTTGGTCCAAGGACTTCTAAGTGGAGCCCTCAACCATTAAACCAACTACTTACAGAGTTTGAAAGAAAAGGTTCCATATACCTTAAGTGAGGCATCTGTCACATTATTCTCGGCTTCTATAGCAATCTGCAAAATTGCTCGGTCCGAGAAGGCTTTTCCCAAATCTTCAGCAACTTGATAACTCTGCAGGAATAAAATATATGTAGTTCACAAAGAGCCTGAGACAGTGAGAACCCAACCTTGGAAGGGGGCTGTTTAGGTGAGACTCTGGCACTGCAATTTATAATTGAGAAGTGTTCTTACCACAACAAATGCAGACTCTTTACTTTCCCCCTGCGCTTGGTATTTCGAGACTTCAGCAGCAAAGCAGTTTAATAAATCTCTCTCTCTTAAGCAGAAGATATCATTCTGTCACAGACCATCAGAAATCCCCATAAGCTTCATAATAACTTATCTAAGAAAAGGAACAAAGCAGAAACTTCATCATTACCTGAAATTGAGTGCTCCTCAGGTTCGAACTGGTAAGCTGAGCAGGAATAACTGGGCATGACCTGTTCATATGTTCTAACCCCAACTCTTTGAAGGGTTTATTTCTCTTCTTTGCTGCTACATACTCTGCCAGCAGAGCCTTGCTAACCTGCATCAAACGTGTTTATGAAATTCTGAAGCTACAGAAACTTTTGAAAGCTAAAACCAATAACTTGATTAACCCGCACATGGGAAACAACATATGTTTCAAATATTAATTTGACATTTCTTCTATTACTGTCAATCAGGTATGTTGCATCATTGCCATTCGTAAAAAACGATCAGTTAACCATACCTGTTGCATAAGAACATTGTTGTCACCCTCAAAAGTAGACTGCACATCATATTCACCCTTCAGTTGGCCAATTCGATTTTCTGTCTTTAATCCTTGTCCACCACAAGCTTCACGGCATTCCTGAATCATACGTAATACAATATAAGAGGAAACCCTATCAACTGGGGCAGAGGGTGGGCCATAGCCCAGCCGTACCCCACAGCCCAAAAGCAATTTTTTTTTTTTTTTTTTTTTTTTTTTTTTAATATTTGGTTAATTTGGTTAATTGTGCATCATTTCAGTTTTACACTTGGGTTGTAAATAAAGTTAATTGGGCTAAAATTAATATTTGGGCTCGACAAATTTTAATTTTTAATTTTTAATTTTTCACCATGAATTTGCTTCTGAGCTAGGAATTAATTTCTAGGCTGGGCTAATTTTATTCTTTTTAGTTTTTCACCATGAAGTTGCTTCTAAAATGAACTTATTATCAAAATAAGTAATATGCTATACATTTAATTTTATTAGTTTAAAAATATATTTGTTAGAACTTTGTTACGAGTGCTCAAAAATATATTATGACCAATATTTTAAACTTATAGAAAATGATATGTAACATTAATATATTAAAAATCAAGTGCGATTTAAGTTAAATTTGAAAATTAAATAAATGAAATGACGAAGGTGAATATTACAATTTACTTAGTTTGGATTCAAAATAAAATTAGTCAATTAGACATATATTTGAAAAATGATTTTTGATGGACATTTTAACATTTTTTTATTATCTCACTGTTTCACATTGGAAGTTTATGAAACCATTGGAGAGAAGGACATCTATAAAAGACACTATCTCATATTAGAAGTTTATGAAACCATTTGAGATAAGTGCATTTATAAAATGAGCATGACATCTAATAGTTTTCTATATGCCTTTGAATTATAATCTATAAGGTTCATTCATGAAGTTAAAATTTTTTAAATTAAAAAAAGAAAAAAAATCAGGAAAACCACCAAACTAGTTCATCGGTTTACGGTTGAACCGTCCGGTTCAGTGGGTTTTGAGTGGTTTTGTTATAATGAGTTAGCTGGGCATGATTTTGCCCGATTTTGGGTCCATTTTTGTTTTATCGTGTGGTTTAGAACATTTTCTAGTGTACAAGTTCATTGAAAAATAAATAAATTCAGCCCAACCTAATATATTTTCTAACTCCGCCCCTGCTCTATCAATGTCTCAAAAAATGATTAGCTATAATGATCTTGGCTAACCTGAAGAGTTCGCATGTTATGCCAAGTCAGTGTGGCCTTGAATGCACTAGATACTACATGGATGGTTTTGATCAGTTGAGGACTCCTCTTAATGTACAACAGTTTCAAGTAGTTACTAGCAAAGCTCATAGCATACCTGTAGCACCACAGAACAACATTTTTTAAACAGTATTGTTCATTCTCGTTGAGAAGAGCATAAATATATCCATATGGCAGATGATTTTTTTTTTAAATAAAACTTAGTGAATTGTACATCATAAGTACAAGAAAGCTACTAAGCATTGAGTGCAGCCAAATTCTAATAGCAACCTGAAATCGTACTAACTAATCATGAATATATGGAGTGAACTATGGTAGCTTATCTACCTTCATTACTAGTCTCTCTTAGTAGGAAATTGCTTGAAAGATAAGAACGCTTTTTGAAAAGCCTCTATTGTGCTTAAGATACAGGATTACTATTCGTAACTGTAAGAGATCATTGACTTGTTGACGAGGAAACTGAATCTCAAATGGACAGGGGTATGTATCAAAACAAAATTAGATACATGGAGTTCAAATGCATGCTAGGGGAACTTATACATGAAATAATACATGTGATTTCTCTCACAACAATTATTTCCAACTTCTGAAGCAAATGTACAAACTTACGTCTTCGCAAGAAGTGGCAGGAGGCGGCGCTGATGGCTAGGGTAATCGAGCAAAAGGAGTTCAGGACCATTTGCTGTGATTGAAAATGCTCTCCTTGTCAATGCATATCTTATGGCGATTGCTAAACTTATCTGATAGGAGAAAATTAAGATAAGATATCTGTGAAGAATTGAGCAACTGTAGCTCGATATTTAACTCCTGAAATTATAAGAAAAGTTTAATGACAATACTAATCACCTTTGCTGAGTACACAGCACTAGCTGCGATAGTAACTCGACCAGATGTCAAAGGAGCCAGGAATGCAGCAAATCTCTGAAGAAAAATTAATGCATGTGAAATTCCACTGAAAAGAGAGTTAACGTAGAATGGATTGAAAGGAAGCAAGCAAGAAAACGATTCATAAAAAGATGTGAATAAGTTTGCTTCAACACATATCTCAACAAATATAGTAGATCACTTCTGTCTTCTTCTCATTAGGTTTATTGATCAATGATGAACTAGTGCTCATCGTGTAAGTAGTTATCACCAGGACAAAAGAACAGTTGAAAAAGATAATTTAGCAAGAGATAAAAGCAAATGCCATTTGACAAAGCAAAATCATAAGATTACCAATTGCTCCAATATCATCAATAAAGATTCTACTTAGCAATTGACTGACTTAGGGAAAATGTGACGTGTTCAAGCAACACCCACCAATAAATCACGGCTTTTTTTTTTTTTTACCTAGATCAGTTAAAAAAAAATAAGAAGCATCTACCTGGTCTGGATCCTTTATTGCACTCAAATATTTTCCATCTGGGGAAACATCAGCAACTGAGTTCAGTAAATTTTCTCTAGGAATGCGAACATTGTCGAACCTAGAAAATTTAAAATCATAAAGCCATCAGATCACACTCATTTACCAAATAACTAAAAATTTATGGTCCGCGTAGCCACAAAAGAGATTCATCTATACCAGATTCGACCATTGTCAACACCATTCAAACCAATCTTATGACCACAATCAGCAATCCGAATATTGGGACAGACTTTCCCATTTTCATCTCTGATCTGGGTGATAAAAGCATGGACACCTTGATTGTTTCCATCAATATTGAGCTGAGAAAAAACTACTGTATGTGTTGCATGCTACAAGACATTTAAAGGAGAGCATATTAGTGTTTTTGAGAAGAGGAAGTTGAGAATATAGAGTGAAAAAAAAAAAGTAAATGTGCCAAAATGTCTGGAAATCACTATATGGACGGAATGATTACATTAGCTGCACCGCCAATCCAGTACTTTTGAGCTGTTTCACATGGAGTGTTGATTACAAACTCTCCTGTGTTTGCCTCATAAGTTGCAGTTGTTTCAATGCCTCGAACCTGCAAACATTGTCTCAAAATGCTTCAATAAGAAGAAATAGAGGATAAATCTGTTGACAAGCGGCTGATGCTAATCAATTGAACAGTTTTTACATACATTGCTTCCATGCCCCAATTCTGTCATGGAAAAGCATCCTTTAATCAAGTAATTTTCAGTCGCACTCAACCACCTATCGTGATGTCGCTTTGTGCCAAAAAACTGGATAGCACCACCCCTTGAATCGTCAACATTGAAGCAGTTAAAGTGCTACTTATTTAAATAACTTGAAGCACAATGTAAGAGAAACTCCAATCCAACTAGTTTCAGATACACGCACAAAAGACGAATCTGAAAACTCAACCACAACATATTAAATACAAGCTCTATTAAAATATGGATATTTTATAATACACACTTGGTAAAAAAAATTAAATTTGTGCCGTACGAAAATAATTTTACTAGTCATCCCCTACTATTTGCTCCACCATGGAGAATTATCGATCCAAATAATGCCTCTTTCTTTATATGAAGGCATACCAATTTATCAAGCAAAACCCAATATTGGGAATTTTTCACAAATTTATAAATGCGAGTAAAGAAAACTATGAGGCGTATGGTACAAGTAATTACAACTTCAGAATGCAAGTACCTTAATCTGTCATAGTTGTACATTCTCCCAATTTAACAACTATGACATACAATTAAAACCCCATCAAAATGACATTTATAAACAGCAAAGAAACCATCAAACATACCACAAAAAGAAGTGCACTCCAATCTTGATTGCAAGAGAGTGATCAAAAATCTCAATAACCTCCAAAAGAGCAAACTTTTTCATCTCAGCTTCAGGGCCTTTACCAGTCAACCAGCCCTTAAATACCCCATGATCCAGTAAATACTCAATTCTCTTCATAGTGATCTCTCTCTGCTGCTCCATGGAGTGATTATAATCCGGCACCACAAACACTTTGCCACCTCTCAGCCTGGGATTAAAAAGCTTGCTCTGTACCATGAGGTTGAAAAGCCAGTCCCTGTCACCCAAGTTGTGCCCATCCATCAGTTTCCTCATTGATCTCACGTCGAACGAAAAGGGTTGTTCGGAAACTTCCGGTGGCACGTAGCTGACGCATGGTGAGGCGGAAATGTGGCCGCTTAAAATTTGTGTTCTAAAATTAACTTTTTCCATAGTGTTGATAGCGATGAAATGAAGATGAATTTATGAAGAGGATGTTTTGGTGTTATCGTTTCTTGATTGCTTTACCTTGAAGAGTGGATCAATCCGCGGGTATGAGGATGGGAAATGGGGCGAGGGAAGGGCCAGAACAAGGAAATTCTGGTTATGGGCATTTAGTCATTGTACGCGCGAAAATATGTGTAGGCTGCACGCGAGCTTCTAGAAGCCTTTTCTTCCCTATTGGGAATTTTTGAGAGTCGCTGTATTTTTGTCCTGTTTGCTCATTTATTATTTGGGTTAATTTCACGTACGATTACTAATTTACTTAAAAAAAATTACAAAACGATCACTAAATCTTAAAATTTGCAGAAATGATTATTGGAATTTTATACGCTTTCACAAACGATCATTGAAGGACCGTTATGATTTTAATGCAAATTTAAAGGTTGCAAAACACGTGGACATAGAAGTTTGACCATCTCTAGTGCAAATTTCTTACTATTAAGTGCTACATTTGAAGTAAATTAGATGAAAATTGTAAAAGTAATTTTAATTCTCGCTCCGCCTATATACGTAAATGACCATAAATTTAGGTATGATATATAAATATTTTTCTATGTTTTTGTGTGATCGTGTATAAATTTCCTAACTTTTAATGTATTTTTATTTATTTTAGTTCACATAAAAAAAAATAGTGTACTCTTGTTTAAAAGAAATTTGCACTTGAGATAGTCAAATTTCTATGTCCTCGTGTTTTGGTCCTTTAAGTTTGAATTAAAATCATAACGATCTTTCAGTGACCATTTGTAAAACAAATTAAAATTTCGGTGACCGTTTCTGTAAGTTTTAAACTTTAGTGACCATTTTGTAATTTTTAGGTAAGTTCAGTAACCATTTGTGAAATTAACCCTTTATTATTTGTTTGTTTTAATATGATTTAAATTCAAATATAAAAATAAAATAAAATCAGAATAGAAATGGATTAAAGACGTGGATCATGTTCACCAATCACCATCCCTCAATTCCTTGGCAGGGTGGAGGAAGACAGCTTACTCCATCCCTAGTATTCGGACGCAAAGAAATAAATACTTGTAGAAAGAGTAAATTTTATTTGTGGTTGCAAACCTTTTAATCAAATCTCGATTAGGTCACTACATTTTAGATTGTTGCGATTGAATCATTGAACTTCAATGTAGTTTCAATTTGGACCGCCGAATTTCACCACCCCATTACTCACAGTCTCCTTACACAATTTAATTTAAAGACATTTCCTTGATTCTTGAATCATTATATTTGTTTGGGATAATTGCAGTAGCGATCCCAAACCTTTCATCTTTTGCAGACTTACATTAACATTTACTTTATGACATCCACAGTTCCAAACCTTATAAAAATTAGCACACGAGGTCTAAATGAATGATTACTATTAGTTTGACTATTAGTTGATCTAATAAATTTAACTTTGACCAATTTTAAAAGGGGTATAATGGTAACTTTGAATTACAACTAAAAAACCGAAAAATAAAAATAACAAAAGATCAATTCACAGTTCACTTCCCCCTTCCCACCCCAATCCCCACACCCCACCTCATCCTAAAACCAACCAAGAAACCTACCACTACAGTCCATCGCCGCCACCGTGGACATCCATACCACCTAGTGCCAACGATCACCACCCACCACATCCAAATCATCATATCGCATCAACCATGTCACCTACCATGCCAAATCAAAATCGAACCCATCTCCACCACAGCGTTGGCGACTGCCACTGACCTACTCATACATCGAGCGAACAATTGGTACCAGCGCCATCGCGAGGCCCTTCTATCTGTCACACTCCATCAATTTCCTCCTACATTCACCATTTCGAACAAACCCACCATCTCCCACACATATCAAAGCCATATACACACAAACGATCACTAAAATTCAAAAATTCTTGATAATGGGTTGTCAAATCAACAGCAGAACTGAGCAAAATAACAGCCTCCGAAATCCGCTACCCCCAGATCTACCAACTTGAATGACCCAAAATGCATATCATACAAAATAATTGTCCCCTTAAAACCCTATCCTAGGCACCACCACATTACAATGTACTAGCACGCCATTGCCACCGTGACCAAAATTAAGGAGTTACAGAAAATCCAGATGGATTTCTCCCACGTTACTTGCACCACCATACTAGCGAACCTTGGAAAAATAAAGAACTCTCGAACCTTGTTGATGATTATTTTGAATCATGGGTGTGAATGGGATGGTGAGTGGCGGTTGTCAGCGCGGCGGAGGTGGGTTGGATTTTTAGTTGATTTGCTTGGGGGAAAGGTAAACTTAAGGGTGTGAGGAAGAAGATAACCCTATTTTGTTTCTTTTCTATCTTTTTTGTTTTTGTTTTTTGGTTTTTTGTTTAATTATTTAATTTGGAAAGTTCAAAGTTACCATTATACACCTTTTAAAATTGGTCAACGTTATTTTATTGGGTTAACTAACGGTCAAACAACCAGAAATTATCCATTGGGACCTCAGGTGCTAATTAAAAAGTTTGGGACTGTGAGTAACACAAAGTGAATGTTAACGCAAAGTTTGTAAAAAAGTGAAAGGCTTGAGACCGCTGCTACATTTTTAGGGTATCGTGTAAAGACTACATAGAACATCAATTATGATATGACAATACTAGTAATTTGTGTCAGTTTGGGGATGATAGGTGAAGAATTATAATACGTTGGTTAAATTTGGAACTAAAATGAAGTTTATTAACCAAATTAAGATAACTTATAATTTAAAGACCCAATTGAAATTCTAAAAAAAAAATAGCGACGGCAAATGAAATTTATCCTTTGTAGATAAGATCAAGTTGTTGCTAGAACACTATACATGTATGGACTACTACAATACTGAATAGGATAGAAAAATACTACAACGAAGAGGATTTAATTTGTAACATTTATTACTTTTTAATATAGTCCAATATTTCTCACTAAGTTCCTATTTGACACTATTATTTGAAAATTATTTTTTCTACGTACTCATTTTTCAATTATTCATCCAAAGAATAAAATATTCTACATGTAAATCCAAAATTTTTCTTTACTTTTTAATTACACGGTCTTTTAAAAATTACTATTCAAAACGTTATTTTCACAAATAAAGATTGTCAAACAGATGCTAAATAAGCATTAAAAATAAAATAATATAAACTAATCAATTTTAGATTTATTGAAAGGAAAAATATGTTCAATATGACTATGCTTCCGTTTGGCCCCATTTTTTTTAGTAGATGATGGCCGCGGAGCGAGACTTCTTTGGGAAACGTAATGGTCGCAGGTTCAAGTCCTGCTATACCCAAACATGCCTTACACTCTACTATGAGTAAGGACTCATTTGTGCCTTCAAGTGTTGTGGGAATGACTACCTGTAATAAAGCACAGGCTAATACGAGCCGACCAGAAGAAGCAAGACTTAGATTACCAGATCTTCTCATTTTCAGCAAATGTGGGTTCCTTACTTTGAATATCATGAAGGGTGTGTTTGATGGATATTATTGAGAAAATAATGTATTTTAAATAGTGATATGATGAGAAATATGTGGTTAAAAAGCAAGGAAAAATTATTGACGTGATGAAAAATATTATTTTATTGAAAAATGTGTGGTTTAAAATGAATTTTGAAAGAATGTCCGTCAAACAAGAGCGAAAAATGTTCGATACCATACCATACCATACCATACACATTTTGACTTCGTTCCATTAATAAAACAATGTATTATATACAATGTTCCCTTTTGCCCTTGAATGGGGAGAATTCTAAGGTAATTGGTTGAGGGTAATTGTGTAATTTTAATTGATAATAATCGCGTACGTTTGACATTCACTTCTTAATGGGCATTTTGCTTTTCCTTTTTAGTTGACAAATATGTAGACAGATTTCAAAATTTTAATTTATCATCACTTTATTAAAATGTATGGAAAATTGCAGTCACGATCCCAAACTTTTTTTATTTTTGCAGATTTTATCTCAATCTTCACTTTGTGCTACTACATGTCCCAAACATTTGAAAAATTTGCAGATGCAGTCCAAAAGGACGAAAAACGCTAGTTTTACCGTCAGTTGAACTCAAAAATGAAAAAAAAAAAAAAAAACAAAATTTGACCAATTTAAACATGGGCATTTTCATCCATTCTTATTTCTCCATTTCATTTAAACAACAAAGTCATTGTATCAGTCAATAATATCACTCCCTCTCCATTCTCCTTCACGGTTCGAACCCAACACTCATCTTCTACAATGTCGAACGAAAATAGCCAACAATTCGATGAAATTCAAGAAGATTTTTCATGTTACATATGAGAACGTCTTCCCCGAACCTGTATATGGTAAGTTTTTAATTTTTTTTTTTTCAAAATTTCTAGTTGTAGACATGCTTGCCTCACAATGGGTTATCAATTGTGATCATATAGTGCATATTTCCATAATTTTAAGCATGCTATTGAGTTGAATCATAAAATTTTTCCTATTTATTCGCACTGATTTTGCATTCATTTCGTTCAACTAGGGTTTGTTGTTGATAGCGGGTTGTTGATATTATTTTTTTGTCCAGGGAAAAATTCAATTGAGAAAAACTCCAGACACTTTGTCAGTGAATCTACTATAAACGATTCATGACTTATAGTATACCATAATAGATGACGACACATACTATTTGATATCATGATTGCAATTCGACAGCTCTCCTGAATTCCGTGCTCTCCTTCACCAATTTCAGCTGCAATTTTCAAAACTCTCCTGAATTCTGCTCTATTGCAGCAACTTCTAACTTTGTGGAATCGTCTATCTCCTGGGATAGCGAATCATACGCTTTCTAGTAGGCCTCTGTCCTATATATCCCTTATTTTTATGTTCAGGGTTATGCATATGTTTAAGTTGGTCATTATCAGAAACAAATGTGGTATTGAACATACTAGTAACATTATGATCATTTTTATTATATCACATATCTCCCTCATTGCTAGCAGGCTTGCCCGTTCCTAGAATAGTATCTAACATCTTAGAAACACTAGAAAATGCAAAAAGTTGAGACTTGGAATACTCTAGATTGTTCAGAATATTTTTAACTTGAATTCCTAAGGTTTCCTTTTCAACTTTCAGCTCGTTAGCTCTTCTAGAGGTCCTCTCAAGCTCATCGGTGAGATTCCTAACTTGAGTATCTAAAGTTTCATTCATGAATTTCAACTCACTCAAGGTTGAGGTAGATTCCAAGATGTACGCTAAGAGTTTCTTATTTTCCGACTTGAGTTCCGTGACACTCGTACTTAAGGCTTTATTTTTAGTTAGAATCTTAAGACTCTCCTCATCCATCTTATCATTAGCCTCATGAATCTCTTTATCACTATCAGACTCTTTCTCACTTTGAGACTCCTCACTGCAACTAACGTTCTAACTCTTTTCACTCCTCTTATCATATTCAATCTTAACTCTAGACGTGAACGCCATATATTTTTGTTCATCCTCACTGTCGAGGTATCACTTTGGTCTCTCGAATCCGACTCTTCATTACTCGATTTTACTTCTAATGCCTTACATCTTTCTTTATATGAGCTCCTATTTAGATTATGACATTCATTCCTATAGTGACCATACCCCTTGCACTCGTGGCATTGAACATATTGAGATTTCTTAATGGGAGTTCTAAAGATGTTTTTCTCATGTCTACCTCTCGAGAGTTTACTAGGGACCTCACTATTTCGCTTCTGAGGCTTTCTCATATTCCTCATCATTTTCTGAATTTTTTTAATGAAATAAGCAATTTCGTCGTCCTTAAAGGTCTCGGTATCAGTGGACTCGCTTTCTTCTTCTTTAACAGTGTTCATGATGATAGATTTAACATTTTTAGGTTGTAAGATAGTGAGTTCATAAGTTTGAAGTGATCCTACGAGTTCTTCAATGTTAATAGCATCTAAGTCCTTACTCTCTTCTATCGCAGTGATCTTAGGATTTTTCTAACAATTTTAGACTTGAGGATCTTTTCACCTACGTTAAAGCTAGAGTTAACTATATCATTAAGCTTCGCATAAAATTCATCGAACGATTCATCGTCCTTCATTCTAATCTCTTCAAACTTAGTGGTCAACATTTGCAATTTAGAATTTTTAACAGTTTTAGTTTCCTCGTTTGTGGTTTTTAAAATATCTCAAATCTCTTTAGCAGTTTCACATTTCGGCACTCGCCTAAATTCCTCAACAGACACAGCCCGAATATGGCATGCATGCCCTTACTGTTCCAATTACACTCATCCAATTAGTTTTGGTCACAGTGAGATATCAGTGGTGTGACTACACCAATAACAGTTGTTGTAGGTGGAGCCCACCCATTTTGAACGCTAATCCAAATACGTTCATCCAACGCTTTAAGAAAAGTTCTCATTCGAACTTTTCAATAAGCATAATTGCTTCCATCGAAGAACGAATTCACGGACATTGACTGACTCATCTAGAATAATATAATAAAGACTAGGAATCGGGTTAAGACTCTGATACTAATTGAAAAGCGTGTAGTTCGTCCTTAACAATATCTAGATGATGGTGAATAAGTATTTTATGCAAGATTAAAATTATTAATTAATAGGCAACAAATCACCATTAATTATCTCTAGATGGTTAATCATGCAAGTCATTTTTACCTATATTTAAATACCGCGGATCATACAATTAATAAATAAAGTAGTAAAGAACAACAATATAATCACGGACTATCTGATCCCATGACTGCAATTCTAACAGTTCTCTTGAATTCTGTGCTCCCCTCCACTAATTCCAGCTGTAATTTTCAAAGCTCTTCTGGATTCTGTTCTCATGCAGCAACTCCTAACTTTGTGGAATCATCTATTTCCTATGGATCACGAAGAATAACTCGTTCTTCACCGACTGGAACTCCAGTCACCTTCCTTTGATCTTCAACAACTCTGACAGATGTGGAAGAAGTAGCGGTATGGTATTTCGATTAGAATCTGATATTTTTCTCATTACCAAGAACTTAATATCAAAGAATTATGAAGATTGAAAGCTTCAAAGATGGAGGGAATATGGAAGCACAATGTTTGCTTAATGTTCAACCTTAAAAGAATATGTTATGTTGTTATTTGATATTTATAGGTATGGTATAAAATAGATGGGCCGGGGAAAAAACTTGAAATCGCGAAATAAAAATTTCTCGTATAACCCTGTCACTCGAGAAAAGGCTCAGCAAGGATCCGCGACGATGTTTCTATTTTTGTAGTTCGAGCCAAACTTTGGCGACAGTCTAGCGAAAATTCGCGTCATTTTCCTCCTTTTTGCCGTTCTCGAACCATATACCTACTAACCTTATTTTCAACTATTTGCACATTACTCCTTGATTTTATAACCAAAGTACAATTCGACCCTTTTGTTTACATAAATGTCAATTACAAAACATCTAAAACCTAACAATTTCTAAACGATTATATACATACTACAATTCAATTATTTCAATAATACCTTAATTTTCATTTTTAATATGTATCAATTATAAACTGTAATAAATACTATAATTAATTATCAACTAATCAATATTTACACACATTTAATTATTATTAATTAAAATTCACATCCGCATTTATTTAATTAATATTAATTAGAATTTTGTTCAAAATTAATTCATTATTCACGTTCATGTACGCTAATTAACATCGAGTTTCACTTAATTGGAAATTAAATTATATTCATTTAATAAAAATGATTTAACATATAACATTTAATATTTAAATATCACATCTAGTGAGAATTATTTTTTAGATGATAATTATTTTTTGGACGATTATAGCACTTTTACAGTTCAATTATTTTAATAATACCTTATATTTCATTTTTCAATATGTATTTAATTTACAAACTGTAATAAATACTATAATTAATTAACCTTTACATTCATTTAATTATTACTAATTAATATTAACATCCATTTAATTAATATTTATTAGAATTTCACATTCACATTTAGTTCATTATTCATGTCCATGTATGTTAATTAGCATCGAGTTTCACTTAATTAAAAATTAAATTATATTCATTTAATAAAAATGATTTAATATTCGTTGTTACATATATATTTTTTGTATTAATTCTAAATTAATTAACATTCACGTCAATTCACGTATCATATTTGCCATTCATTTCCATTTATGCATTTAGTTGGAATTCTAATACTCACATTCAAGTATGCATTTCACTATTTACGTGCATGTATAATAATTAAATTTTATTTTCCTAGACTTGCAATTTTCTCATATTTAAATCAAAGGGTAAATGAAGGATCAAATATTATTTTCACAACATTTATAAAGTATTTCAGAATAATATGCAACACACATTTAACTCTGATTAGAGTAATTAAAATGTGGCGTATTTATAAAAATGTGGTGTGAACATAACCACCCTATGTTTAATTTTGAAATTTTAAAAGTTAAGTTTAAGTATTTTGTATAAATTATTAAATATATTATTAATAAAATAATTATTCTTGAAATGTGTGCAACCTAATCAACTACTCGAATGTTATCCTGTGACATGAGAATATGAGATTTATAAATTATCCTTTTGTATTTGCAATTTGCCCATGCGATCCAACTGTATTTGTTATATTCGGACTTGTTGCTTTTGAATATGCCATTGGTAGTTGACCCATAAATATAGCTGCAATCCATTAGGAGCTTGTTTGGGACAAATTATTTGAATTCTTTTGGAATTCTTTTCCATCACACATTTATATTTATATAGTACTCATAATTTTTCCTTACCTCTTAATTAAAAATTCTTAAAAAGGATAAAAAAAAGAGATTATCTTTCATTTCAAAAATCTCTCCCAAACATACTCTGAAAAAATGTTGATTCCTAGGTGTAGTGCTGCCTATTGATATTAGTGGAGTACGATTGACCCATATAGGCAACCTCTCAAGTTAAAATACATTTTTATTAATGCTATTACCAAAAAATGATTCATTTCTCTTCGTTTGTAAAGTCACACGCTCAGAAAGGCAATGAAATTCTTTTCATGCTTTCTTGACGATCTTTCTTTTGTAGTCATGTACCTAAAAGCCAAGGATATGCAAATATAGATTGGAAGGCCGTTGCAGAAGGAGGTTTAGCATCAACTTATTCAACGAATCTTATTAACCACGCGATTGAATTCTACTCCATATTTACCAAATACATGTTATATTTTTCATGTATTTTAGGTAGGTGTATAGATATGCAACAATATACGTATCATGCATAAATGATATTCAAGATGTTGATGAGAATTTTAGTCGCTTTGATAACTAGTAGACTATCAGAGCTAGTGCAAAGAAGAACATCAATCCTATTTAACTCTATATGTTTCTTTTTCTAGTATTTTCGAATTATACTTTTCAATAATTAGTTAATCAGGGTAACATTCTTTATTCAATTTTTGAGCTAGAAGTATCTTCTTCATATAGATTATATAATTAGTCTATTAGGTTTTGTATATTTTGCCTTTTAGTCCCATATAAAAATTAGGGAATTTTTCAAAATATTCAATAAAGCTTTCTCAAATCTAGTGAAAATATAAAACAAATGTTCACGATGAAAATGGTCGTGCTACCCTTTTTTTTATTTTTTTTAAAGTTAGACCTTCTACATTAAACAAGCTTTCCAATTGTAATTCACAGCTCACCAATAGTTGATTGAAGCAAAGCTTGCAGCTTTCTATAAAAATAGATTTTTAAACCTTAGCAGAGTGATATTGGAGTTCATATGCAAAGATTTACATAGACGAGGGAGGGGCATATAAAAATAATGTTTTTTTTTTTTTAAATCCTTCTCGAGCTGACTGAATTATGAGAATATAATTTTCTGTGTGCCAATCTCTATAGACTTCCGTTAAGAGTGATTAAGCGGTTATCGCTTTATCTCCAGTATTATGTGCTCGTTTGAAGTTGAAAATACCACCAATGCCTTGATCTTTGGCAACCTGCTCGAGCGTTGCAATTCTGTGCTTAAGAAGCTCAACTTCTCTTGCTAGATCTTCATCTCTTTGCTTCATGGCCTGACATAGCAAAGAGAGGACAGTTAACTCTCAAGAAATTGGACATGTTCCTGATGGTTGACTTATCGCTTTCATCACTTCAAAAAATATAGGAGTTTGGGGTGGGTGAACAGGTACATGCATGTTTAGCAAAAGAAAGATATAAGGAGGACATCAACATGGACCTCTAATTCCTTCCTACGCAGTTCCTCCTTTCTGGCTTCTGCTCTGGAACGACTTTGCACCTCAAAAATAACAGCAGCTCCTGCAACCTGATGGAAACAGAAAGAAAAAGCGAACTAATTTCAAATATTTAGAAAGCAAAGGCAAGATAAGAGTCCATAGAATTTTCACAACTTACAACAGTAAATACATGGAAGAAAAATTATATTAACGTGAAATAAAGGAAGCGGGAAAAAGAAAGAAAACATAAATGCAAGAGGAATCATGACACGTATTTGTGGAATAATCAACACGTGTACAAGAAAAGGATTTCCTCATGGTAAAGCACCATAATGATGTCGATATATGTAATTGCATATGGTGGAGCAAGAGCAAAATTTAGCAAACATAGAGACTGTGAATTCTCCGAGTCTTCATGGGTATGCAATTTTGCCAGCAAGTATGCGTGCAGTCTATTTTGGAAAGTAGTGGACTAATCTTTTCCAAATTCTTAGACAAGGAGAACCCAAAAAAGATATACTTGGATTTGCATATTTGCTTCAAAAAGTATCCTATCACGCGTACAACTAGAACAAGTTAATTTTAATCATCTTCGAGTAATCATGAAAAATAGCTCAAAAGTTCCTTCATTTTAAAGATGTCTGGATCCAATGCTTATGAACCACCATATTACCATTGGGGTTATAATAAACATGCATATCAAATTTGTTTGGGTTAACCAGGGTCAAACGGAAAATATCTTTCTAATGTGGATAAATTGCAAACTCCGTCCCAAAACCTTTGTTTCTTTGCATTACTATCTCCAACCTTCTATATATTGGTGCCTGAAGGTCGAAGATGAAGCCCTCTCTTTTTGTTGACTCTGTTTCTTCTTTCCACTTCCGCATTTAGTTTTTCCTAGGTCAAGTTGAAGGCTTAACTCGTCTTCCTATGCTACTGTAATAAAAAATTTGGAATGAAGGGACCACGGGCACCAATATATGAAAGTTAAGGAGAACAATGCCAAGAAACAAAGGTTGGGGATAGAAGGGCAAAGAGGGTGAAATGTTGGGGATGGAGGCTCCGGTTTAGGCTTCTAAATTAGGTTCTGAAACCATCTCCATCCCATTATAAGAATCATGTCATACAGGCACCCAACTGACAAACTAAGGACATAATCAATCCTGTGAAAGAGGCTTGTCAACCTAAATCTGCTTTTATATTTTCATGTCAACAAACATAGTATCTATGTTGAAGTCAATAAAGTGTAATAAACTTTAATAAACAAACTCCAGTCATTCATTTATTGGATTAATTGGTAAGCAGTCGTTCACTACGATATTAAAATGCTAAGTTTCTAAAGTGCGATTATAGATCAGGACAATGAAATATCTTCTACACACTTGCAATGTTGACATCTATGGCTTCAACCTCCTGTAACTGAAGAGAAAACTGACATGCCGGAATTCAAACCATCTTACCTACAAAAAACTTTATATCTCCATTCACCAAGTTCCTACTACTGAAGTTGTGAAGCCAAGATAAAGATAGCTAGAAACACAGTACATACTACAGGAACAGAACTTATGTCAAGACTCAGGAGAGATGATAAACATATATAGTTAGACAGCCACCCATGAGATAATATGGTATAAATTGTATGTACCCTAGATGCATATGCTAGTTACGCTAACAAATAAAAATTAATGAAAAATTTCCAGTTAAAAGTTTAAAAGATCAACAATACCGAGAACACAAAGAGTTCGCCTAAAAGGTCTGCAGCAACCTGAACAGCTTTTTCTTCATTTAGAGGACGAATTGCAACATTTGTTGCATGACCATAAATCTGCCTTTGCAAAGTTGTTGTGAACCGATGGTTAGCCTGTAAAAAAAAAATTGGACGCAAGATTATAGAAGTCAGAAAATATAATTCTGTCAGCAGAAAGTGATGCAAATTTGGTGCGTTCATGTTCCCATTAATTTGGGCATCAAACTTTTCTTTTTATGACACATATAGCAAATTCAATACCCCCATTGAAGAGTCCTCGTCTCAAGAAAACCATTTGTTTGACATAAGAATCACTGAATGACATTATATCAGATACACATTTTCGGAACCATAAGAGATAAGTATATTTTATTGATTTGGTAATAGCAAATTTCTCAATCAAATCATTAAAACTAATCAATTAAAATAACCAAATTAACAAAGACATTTAATCTTCATCTCATGGATATGATGAGCACCCTCTGTACCATTTCTTATTTTATCACTTTCTACCATTATTGGAAGGCCAATGGGCACTAAAGCAGACCCAATACACTGATTATGACACGAGTATCTGAAGTTGAGATATGGGTACAAAATCAAAATGAAACAAAAATATCATGTATTGAATGAGGTGTTGGAAAGTTAAAACTTTTAACTTTTGATTTACAGAGCCTAGATATAATGCTTACTTCTAGTGCATAGTTCTATGCTATTTTCATCTCTGTGAGACTCCATGATAACGCGAGTCAAGAGGTGGGAATATTGTTCCATGTAATAAACATTCCTTGGTTTCTTACCCTATTAACTAATTTTTTTTTTTTTTTTGACAGGTTTATTACATCATATTATTGTACACTTGTAACAACCCAGGCCTTGTGCCCAAGCCGCTAGAACATAAGTACTGTCCGTTCAGGGAGGACATTTGCCCTTTTACCCCTCACGGATTTCTATTGCATCCCCATTATTCGAACCCTTGGATTTTTCCTTAAAAATGATTTAAGTTGAATCCTGTACTTAAAACGACCTGGGTTTTATACTCAAACCGTTAGAACATAAGTATTGTCCGTTCAGAGAGGGCACATGATTCAAATTAAGTATTTCTTAAGAAAAAAGATCAAGTGTTCGAATCTTGGGGACGTGATAGAAATTCGTAAGGAGTATGATATACTTAAATTCTCTTATAACAAACAGTACGTAACTTAACGGTTTGAGCAAAGAGACTGGTTATTACAAAAAAAGTTGTCCAATTGGTACCAAGATTTTACTTAAATCTCTCTTGAGGGAAAGTCATGAGTTTGAAACCTGAGGACGCAATAGAAATTCGTGAAAAGTAAGATGGGCTCATGCTCTCCCAGAGCGGATAGTACGTAAAAGTATGGCCGAACACGAGGTCCGTTATAAAAACACGTGTTTTTTTGTAACGATCCGACCTCTTTGTTCAAACCCTTAACTTACGTACTGATTATGGAAGAGCTTAGCCCATCTTACCCCTCACAGATTTCTGTGCATCCCCAAGATTCAAACCTAAGACCTCCCCCTTATGAGAGACTTAAGTTGAATCCTGGTACTAGTTGAATATATGCCCAAAACGTTAACATACTGGGATTCAACTTAAGCCTTGCATAAGGTAGAGGTCTTCAATTCGAATCCTAGGACGCAACACAAATTCGTAAGGAATAAGATGGACTATGCTGTCCCATAGCGGACATCATGTAAGTTACGACTTGAATATAGAGGCTGGGTCATTACAACAATCCTTGAAGCAAAAATGCTCCGTTCTGCATCACCGTAATACTTCTTGTTTCCTAGCTATATAACATGAGTCCATGACTACAGGTTGCAAACTGAAGATTAATAGGAATGTTTCCTCGTAAACATTGTTGTCAGGTATTTTCTCAATCTAATCTAACAGGTTCATTCCTATACTTGTTACATCTTAAATAATTAGCTTGACAGATAACAAGCTCTTCATAGAGAGGTTTCCACGGGTGGGAACTGGTAAATGCCAAAGATGCCAGATTATTTCAAAGCAAAGTCCACTTCCTAATGAAATGATATGATGATATTAATTAGATTCCAGTTAAAAACTGGTAAACCCTAGCAAAGAAATCAGTAGCAGTAAAGCCTGATGCCCAGATTATCACTATTATGAGTTAGTAATGGGAAAAAGTGAAATGGGATTGCAAAATCCAATTTTTGCATTTCTTCTCTTCTATTGACAAAAAATGTTTTACAAAGTAAAACAACCATATTCTCCTAGACATGCTAATACAAGCAATTGTTTCCAACCAAGTAATTTCATACACTATTGCAGACCAAAATTACTTCTAGTACTCTATTTAACATATATATAAACCATTATATTAGTATCCCTTCAAAATGTGTTTGAGAACATAGACACTTTCTTCCCGTTATACCCACAAACAAGACTGCAAAAAGATAATCTTAAAACTCCTAAAATTACGAATAACTAAAATCATCACGACTTCAGTACATATAAATCAAGAATTTAACAATTTCAACCCTTCTTTCCCAGATTTAACTCCTCTAATTATGCCCATTTTTACACACCCAGTATAAATATAGTGCAGTTTAGATCATCATCGTATTGAAATAGCGGAGATACTGACCTGGGCAATGTTGATTATGGATAACCTGAACTTGGGGTTCAGGCCCGCCTCTTTTTTGATGCGTTTGCCAATGGGTTTGCAAAGCGTTTTCAGTGCAAGTGTGCCCAGCTTGAACACTGGCAATATCATTCTACTAGCGAACACAAAGTTACATGCGAATAATTTATATATTTATGTGTATATATGTATTGATGTCTAGTTTTGGGATTCGAAGGAAACCAAGTGCACACCAGGTGCTCGATATAATGACTAAGCAAGTAGATGTGCTGCATGTAGTGATATTTGAACTGGCATCAAGTTCTAAAATGCGCAGTGCGCGTTTAGATTGAGTAATGACCCGGGAAATAATCCCGGGCCAAACATCATAATTCTCATTACAAACGTCCTTATAAGAAGTATATATGTAATTATGCATTATCAAAATTTTTAATATTATTTTAAATAAAATAATATATTTTTTAATATTCTTCAAATTAAAAAAAATATTACTCAAAATTATAAATATTATAAATACTTATATTTCCCTAAAATTATAAATCGAAGGACAAAAAGGACCTTCAAAGTTCTTATTAGATGAGCAATACAAAAACGAAAAATGTACCTTTTTTTGCAACTTGATGAAGATCTTTGAAGTGAAACTAGAGCAAGACCAAAGGAGGCTCGGGTTCGGCGTAGAAAATTTGTAACTCCACGAAATTTTGTACTTTTGACTTTTTATTTTTTAAACGCAAAAAAACATATATATTGCCATATATAATTCATGGAATTGGTTGATCTGGACTAATTTGATATTTGTTGGCGTCAATTTGCTTTTTTAAGTTATGAAGATGGGCTGAACTTTGTTAGGTTAATTTGAACATAATTTTTAATACCAATATGTGGACATTTTGGTGTTCACAAATGTGGTCAACGACCACATTATTATGTTCACACCCCATGTATGGGGCATTTTGAAAACGCTCCTAACATATGCAAGCACATGTAAATCATATTCATGCATTTTAGAATATTGATTGGAATTGACTAAAGTAAGACTGGAGAATTTTTTTTTTCAAGTTTAGCTCATTTGACAATTGCAAATGATGCAAGTATTCTTGAATTTTATTCTCCTATAGTGTTTCTTGTTGTAGTTCTTTTACATGGATTATTGTTAAAACATTTCTACAGGTGCATCAAGGCTTACACCTCTGGTTTACATAATGCCCAATTGACATTTTAACCAAAGGTGTAAACCCTCAAGTACATGTAGCAAAACCCTTATAGTTATTGCGTTTTTCAAAACAAAAACAAGATGACCCACACGCTTACTACTTTTTTTTAGACATTCTCATTTACAGTGGACTAAAATAATTGTATTCTTCACTTTAGCCCTAGTTTGACAACAGTTATTTTCAAACTCTTTTTTCACATACTTATTTTAAACTATACATTTACATGATAACATATTTTGCATGTAAATTAAATATTTTTCCCTACTTTTTAGCCACACATATTTTGAAAATCATTATTTAAAACTTTATTTTCCCTAAATAATGGTTGTCAAATAGGAGCGTAACGTTCCACGACGTGCATGGAGACATTACAAAAGAAAAGTAATTTGTTTGCAATAAAAAAATATATTTAAAATTTGTTACCAATTTTAAAATTTAAATTTTACCCTTCTTAGCATTATAAATTTTGTCCAAAATCTTGTTTTAACACCTACCACCCCTACTATCTCAACTACCCATGCTCCGTTATTCAACCTCTACGGTCAACATCGAAGGTATTTTTTTTAACCGGAACCTCCATAAAGTTTATTAACAAACCCTTACTTGTGGCGAAAGAATACCGTAGTTACAAAAAATCACAATCATAACAAAGCGAACCAAACTCCTTATAATTTAAAACAACATTGGAAGATTTAAAGTAAAATTGAGAGGAGAAAAATCTTGTAAACTAGGGATGCACAATTTATCCATACGCAAAGCTCATGTAACTGACGATGAGATTGTGCTAAAGTCCATCCAAATATGTGAAATACTAGACGAACCTAGCTTCAACAAGCTATCAGCTACCAAGTTACCCTCGCGATATATGTGTTGAACCCTACATGAGAGTAAATACAACATATATTGTATTTCTTCCAAGTAGCCCTCAAAATACCAAATACCACAAACCTTCCTCCTTAGCCAATTAACTATAATCAAATAATCTAACTGTACTTCTAGACGATTAATCCCCATCCTTTTCGTATGGCGAAGCCCATGCAGTAATGCCAGTAGCTCAACACCATTATTAGTCCACTCACCAAGTTTCTCAGCAAAGACTAGGACAATGTCACCCTTCTCATTCTGAATAATACCTCCAGCATGACAAATTCATGTATTGCTCGGACAACACCCATAGTATTAAATTTGTACCACCCAGTCGGTGGTCTTTGCCATCTCACTACTTTGGACTTTTTTTAATCAGCTTCACTGGTATATTAAGCTCCATCAGCACCCATTCATCTCTCTTGTTTAACATTTTCGCTCCTTTAAGCTTCAACCCCACCCAAGAGACCCAATATTTTATCTTCCTCCAAGTAGCTTATATAGATTCCATCTTTCCCTATATCTTGGTTGAACAGTGCCACAACCATAAATGCCAACAAATTATACTAGGAATAGTACCTACCAAAGTACCTTTATGTGATGTTTGTTTTGCTCTTCGGAACCAAGTTTCTACATGCCATAGTTATTAGACATGACTCGCACACTGACTTGAGCAAGATACTGGGTCATCGGGTTACTGGTCGGACCGGTGAACCAGTGGTTGGACCGATGTGTCATTACTTAAAAATTATTTAAAAATTTTAAAGTATAATTTATTTATTATTTTTTGCTTGAGACAATTAAATTTTTCAAGTTATTTATTACTAATTATTTTTATACCTTTAAATTAATGATTTTTTGAACTCATTTATTAGTGATAATTGTTACATTTTGATTTTATGATTTTGTTTATTATATTTTCCTTTTTGTGATATACAAATCATTTATTAGTTATTGACTAATGATCTATGTGTATTATCTATTCAATTTATTTTAGTTAAAATTAAAATTTTCAAACAAAATAAGTATATAAAATAATTATTTGATATTACAAAATGAATGAAAATATTTAACTAATTTTATTAAAAATATTTTCAGAAGATAGCAAATTGTATTATGTTAGATATTTTTAATTACACAAAATGAGAACAAAGTGTTGCTTGCTTTGGTAGTAAGATTATATTCTAGTTAGCCAGATGTCAATTGTTCAAATCTTTAGTCTCCCAAAATAAAATTTCAATGGAGAAAAGTTTTGAAATTTGGTTATTAAATCAACCAGGCCAAACCAGCCCGAACCAACTCGATAATTAAACAAAATCGGTTAATTGAGCAGGTCAAATTCAACTTTTGACCGCGCCACTTGCATTTACAAAGTATGAGCGTGCTGCGTGCCCAACCCGGAATAGAGTCCGGGTGTTTATCGGGTTGACCGGCTGAGTCGGGACGATTTTAATAACACTGCTGCACGCTCACTCCTTCCTCAAGTTTGCACGAACCAAATTCCCAATAAGGTCGAGCATTTCTGCCAAATTTCTTGAGCAACGTTCCCCAAGGCCAAGACGTGATCTTGATCATCGTGTCCCCCTGTTAGCAACACATACACTTTGATACAATTGGGATACCAACCTTTCGAATATTGTCATCTACAGAGAGAGTTCCTTTCAAGGCCAAGTTTAAAAAAAAAAAAAAAAAGTAAATAAAATTCTAGACTTCTGATTCTTTGTATTTTTGCTTCTCTTAACTAACTTTTGTTATTTCCCTCGACTGTTGCCTCTGTTCTTTAGCTTCTTCACATTTACATCACGAGTAAATTGTATGATTGATCATTGAAGTTTTTACGAAATTTGAAGTTGGTTGTTAATGTATTTTTGGACTCATATAGTCACTTGAGTGATTTAACATTGTACCATTAGTCATCAAAATTTTTGATATCCAATCTGTGACCTCACCAAGACGAGCACCGACCTAGGGGGTAACTGGTGATATCCAACCTGCGACCTCATTAAATACAGTTTGTTATATGCATTAAGCTTGTGTTAGTTTAAGGTTGGGTATTTGAAGCCAGCTCGTACTAATGATCGCAGTTATTGAGGAAACATAATGATTGTAGATTCCTTACACATTGTCAAATGTCCAATCAATCAATTACATTTCGATATGCCCATGACAGCACCTCCTAATTCCATCAATCATATGCTTAGCTTCATTCTCTAAGTAATTCATTAATTGTTGTAGACCACATGTAAGGTTAACTCATGATAACTTTAAAGTTGAGCTCGTTAAATCAATCCAAACATGCCAACGATGTACTTTCTTAGCTCGGTACTTTAGTTGATAAGATGATGAAATGAAGTATGCATGTAGATCCTTTCCTATAAAAGGGCAATATGAGCATTGATGGAAGGGAGATGATTCTAAACACTTGATATTTAAAATATCTCATTTGGCAACAAAAAAAGAAAACACTTGTAGTTTACTCTTGTAATTTACAAGTCATTATCAGTAAAAATCTTCATTTACATTCTAAGTTGGCTTGAATTTTGTCCATACAATTTTCGACGTCAACAAAAATATTTTTTAGACTTGTTTTATCATTAAAATTAATTAATGTTACACCAATGGTCACTTTATTTGTGGAAATAATGTCCAATGCAACATGGAACTAATTAAATGTTGACGGGTACAAAAAAATATCGCATGCATTTACGACTTATGTGGTTGAGAACCAGGTTAAGAGTTACAGGGTCAAAGTGGGACCAAATGTTCTAGATGTGGTCGAGTACACGATGACAAGTATTCTTAATTAAAATTTATTAAATGACGAATATACCATTCTCTTTAAATAATTAGCACAAATAAGTCCCAATTTATTTGTGACTTATTTACGCTTTTTAAAAAAAAATTGGGACTGTAATTACAATTAGCTTTTTTCTTTTTCTTTTATTTAATAAGGGTGAAAATGTCAAAAAATGAAAAGTTGAAGCATTTTCCACAATAACAATGAAAGATGGGGACGTTATGTGCTAATTACCCTAACTAATATGTAAGAACTTATGCTTTTCTTCTTAATAAAGTTGAATTTTCAACATGGAGTTTCAAGTTTGAAAATAGTATTAGATTTTATTAAGTACCAATAAGCAATATGTTGCGACTAAAACTCAAAACAAGTACACGAATTTCAAAATTATCGTTCTCAAATGAACTATAGAACATATCAACTGATAAATTTTATTTAGAATAAAAATATCAATATATGAAAATTTGTGTTATTCAATTTTAATAAAATTGATCTATTGAGATAGAATTCAAAATCATGCAAAATAGGCCCATCCCATTTTCAGCTGAGGCCCCCACATCAAGATCAAACACGGCAAGAATCTCAAGTGGACCAATATTTTAGATCGGCACAATTGTCCATAGTGGTAATTACACAAAACCCTACTTTTCAAGATTCAAATTCATAAATCAGATTTCAAGTTTTATTTTTCAAAAATAAGATATTTTATATATAGATACAGATTTTTTAAATTTAATTAAATATTAATAATAATATTATAAAAATTAATATATACATACACCCTACCCCTAAATTATCTTTCAAACACAAATCCTACCTCTCTTCCTTATCTTCTAAATTTGGCAGAATTATTGTGGTCCCAAAAAAAAAAAAACTCCATCGCCACCTTAAGCCACAGAAAGATCGAGCTTCACCGACCGATTCTAAATATTTATATGTAAACAGGACAAAAAAATTAAAAATTAATATTCTCATCAGGTTCCCCCGATTTCTCAATATCTCATTTTCCTTCTTTCTGATCTGCAATTTATTTACAGATCTTTTCTTTGATCAATTCCCTTCAACTTTTTATTATTTATCAAGGAATCAAAAACAACAAAAAATAACTACATCCTTCTCTCTATTCCTTATATCAGGCAGCGTGGAAGGGGCAACGGGGTCGGGGTCGTGGTGGCCGGTCGACGTTGTTGCGATCTGTGCAATTGTTGGGTGCGGTGGTGATGTCTCAAAAACCCATCACCACCATCGCCGGGTTTTGTTGATTCTTTGGTGGGGGTGGTGTAAACGGAGATGGTGGTGGTGTGTGTGTGTGTTGCGGGTATGCTGTAGGGGGTTTGGCGGTGGTGGGGGCCGGTTTTGTGGATTCTTTGGTAGTTGTGTAGTGATTTTGTTGGTGCATGTCGTGTTGGCGGGGGTGGTGGTTTTGTGGATCTAATAATTTATGTGGTGGCGGCGGCGATATTGTTGGTGTTGGAGAGATTGTCATAGTTTTTGGTTTGCCGTCGATTGGTGAGGCTGTGTGGCAGCGTTAGTGACGGTGGTTGTGGTAAGTTGTCGGCTGTGGTAATAGCGGCGGGGTAGGGTTAGGGCATATAAGACGGTGGTGGTGGTGAGGTAGTGCTGTATAGTCTATGTGACCAATGCGGTGACCTGTGTTGTGACTCGAGCCATGTGCCGTGACCTGTGCTGTGACTCGAGCCTTGTGCCGTGACCTGAGCCATGTGCAAAATATTGTATGACACATGCTGTGACTATCAACAAAAATCTGAGCCGTGTGAAAAAAATATTATGTGACCTGTGCTGTGGCCATTTGAAAATAACATGGGACTATGAACAAAATCGTGAACCATGTGCAATATATTTTGTGACATGTGTTGTGACCATTTGAAAATAACCAGTGACTATTAACAAAAAATGTGAGTCATGAGCCTTATCATGTTAGCAATTATTATAAACAAAGAACTATGCGTTGTGACTAGGGTTGTGACTTATGACCTGGGCTGTGACCAACTGTACAAAAAAATATGACGGAGTTTGTCGCCGGAGTTGGAACAATTGCCGGAATCGATCGTCGGAACGGTCGCCGGACGGTCGTCGGAAAGGCGGGGTGGTGGAGGTGAGTGGGTTATATATATATATATATATATATATATATATATATATATATATATGTGTGTGTGTGTGTGTGTATAGGTTAAAAATCTGATTTTTGAAATGTGAAAGATGTTTAGTTATTTTTGAAATAGTGTAAAGATAAATTAGGATTTATGAATTTTTCCCTTGTTCATAATATGGATAATTGTGAACATTTGCTCGCTTTTCAATTATGAAGATAATTATGAGCATCGGTGTCATTTGTCCTGAGATTCATATGAAAAAAATAATATTTTTTTTTAATTGCACAAAAAAATTCTGCCAAAACCATACAAAAACTCACATGGGGTGTCAATTAAATATTATAAAAATAAAATGTACCCCACCCCTATGTGTGTATTCTATTTTGTTGAAGAAAGTTTGACATAATCATGTCATCGCATCATTTGTATGTAAATTATTATATACATCTAGCACAATCGTTGGAAAAATTCATTTTTCCCAATTAAAGTCACCCACGCACCTAGGCTTGGGCATGTTTTAGGTTAAATTGGTTTTGGGCTCAACCCGAAATTGAAATGATCGATTTGGATAAATTTCAACCCAAATTGACCTAATCCACATGCTCAAATTGAACCTAATCGAACCAAATCAATTTAGATCAGTTTTTGTTTAATTAGCCGGTTTGAACATTTGTCGGTTAGAAAATTTTGCCTACGTATTTTGGGTTAAAAAATTTTGTTGTCTATGTATATATATAAATGGTAAATGGCATGTCTAGTCAAAATCATCATATATAAAAATATATATATTAAAATTGGGGGTAGATTGGAATGGGTGCCAAGAACCACGTGAAACACCACATGGTGTTTGGCCCTATTAAAATGCTGTATTCATTTATATATAGCAATCTAATGCCAGTGTAATTTATAAGACAAGTACTTCTAAGAAATCCAAATTGATATTGAAATGGCATTGCCAAATGGAGAGCAATCTACAGAGCTTCTTCAAGCTCAAGCTCACATTTGGAACCACATTTTCAACTTCATAAATTCCATGTCTCTCAAGTGTGCAATCCAACTAGGCATACCTGATATTATCCATAAACATGGCAAACCAATGACACTGCCCGAACTAGTCGATGCCCTCCCTATGAACGAAGCAAAATCTCAATTTGTCTCCCGCCTAATGCGAATTTTAATCCATTCAGGGTTCTTCATCGACGCCAAAATCTCCGAGAATGAAGAAAATACGGGATATTGGCTTACATCCACTTCTCGTCTCCTCTTAAAAGACGAGCCACTGAGCGTGACACCATTTTTACTAGCCATGCTTGATCCGATTTTGACAGAGCCATGGCATCATCTAAGCGAGTGGTTTAAAAGTGATCAGAATCCCACGCCATTTGATACTAAACATGGGAGGATGCTTTGGGAGTATGCTGGGCAGGAGCCAAGGTTGAACAGCTTCTTCAATGAAGCCATGGCTAGTGACGCATGGTTGGTGACTAGTGTGCTTATTAGAGATTGTAAACATGTATTTGAAGGTTTGAATTCGATTGTAGATGTGGGAGGTGGAACAGGAACTTTGTCCAAGATTATTGCTGTTGCATTTCCAAACTTGAAATGCACTGTGCTTGATCTTCCACATGTTGTTGCCGGCTTGGAAGGGACTAAGAACTTGAGCTATCTTGGGGGCGACATGTTTGAATCGATTCCTTCTGCAGATGCAATCTTACTCAAGGTATTACTTGTGTCTTCCTCTTTTTCCTAGCCGTTTCATTTGTTATTGACCGTGAATACACGAACCACTTTTTGTGTCAAATGAGTCACCAAACATCCACATGGTCGCTCTATCCATTCCATTATTCACAATAACAAAATGTTCAATGTCGCCCTTAACATTTTTAATGAAACTTGAGATTCGTGTTAGATTTTCTCTTTAGTTTTATGGGTAACAAGAATGAATGAAGTGATCAATTTTAGCCTGCCTGCCTGCCTTTGAACTTGTATTCCTAATATGTCAATATTAATTGTTCATCATTGATGAGATTTGAAGTATCTCAATAATTTCTACCTACCATCAAAATAATTAATTCAACGTGATGATCAAATTCTGATCCGAACATTAATTATATAAGGACAACGATGAAGTAAGGACCTAAAATGGGGTTCTATGGTTTGTATGTAAAAAATAATAAAATAACTTTTACAAGTGGATTAAATGATTTCTCCATTTGATTTGGCTAAAAAAAACATATTTTTAGTATATAGTCCAATAAAAGATGATGAATGTGTGATTTAAAAATTGATAAAACTTACGGAACTTATAAAATGTAAAATAGAAATAAACTTAGAACTCATTTTCAAACATGTATTTATTTAATAAAATGACTTTGCACGATGACTAGTATACATCTCCAAAAAAATCACGTTTTTCAAAACACATTCTCAAAATATCTCTTCCAAATAGGGGCTAAATTTAGGGACGCCATATTTCATATCAAATCCTTGTTCGATTCAATTAAATAAAATGATTAAATTTAAATCAAAGTCAACTATTAATTTTAATAATATATTTTATGAAATCTAAAAATTACAATAATTGCATTTCATCAACTTTTATCAAAATCTACTAAAGATCCGATTTTTATCTTATCCAAACAGGGGCTCAATTTCTTAGAAAACAATGTAATAATCTTGTTCAATCTTTGGAGTCGTTTAGGCCATTATTCATTACATGAACTCAGATTCTAATCTTATAGTACTGGTACATTTGATGAAATAGTGGATATTGCATGACTGGAGCGATGAAGATTGTGTCAAAATACTCAAAAAATGCAAAGAAGCAATTCAAAGCAGTACTGATAAAGGAGGAAAAATCATAATTATTGAAATGATCGTAGACAACCAAAAAGAAGACAACGAGGCAATTGAAACACAACTCCATTTCGATATGTTGATGATGGCTCTCGTCACTGGGAGAGAAAGAAATGAGAAAGAATGGGCAACAATCTTCAGTGATGCTGGCTTTACAGACTACAAAATAATCCCTGTACTAGGATTGAGATCTGTTATTGAGGTTTATCCTTGATTAGTTCATTGTATTGAATAAACACTGTTTCTAAACAGATTTTCTCTTCAATTTGTGCTATTTCTATTTTCTTGACAATGATATTTTATATTTGTGCTATTACTCTATGTTTCTAATAAATTACACAAAATGCAATTGAAACACAACTCCATTTCGATATGTTGATGATGGCTCTCGTCACTGGGAGAGAAAGAAATGAGAAAGAATGGGCAACAATCTTCAGTGATGCTGGCTTTACAGACTACAAAATAATCCCTGTACTAGGATTGAGATCTGTTATTGAGGTTTATCCTTGATTAGTTCATTGTATTGAATAAACACTGTTTCTAAATAGATTTTCTCTTCAATTTGTGCTATTTCTATTTTCTTGACAATGATATTTTATATTTGTGCTATTACTCTATGTTTCTAATAAATTACACAAAATCTTTCGTCTTTGATATTAGAGCAAATTAAAATTCTTATACGTTACGTCAGATCTTATTTATATTATAAGCTTCGATACAACCACTAGCAATATAAATATTATTGTTTATAAATATCAATGTGTCGTACTTATATGTAGTTATTATATATAGCCAGATTCCAATATGTAGCAAATCAATGTTAACTATAATATTGAAATTCAAGATTACTTTGAATATGATCGCTACCCATTTCCCAGAAGAGTTTAAACTATCCTTCACACTACACCAAAAGAGACCTTTTGCAGCGGCCAAAAAACGCTGCGGTAGACCTTTTGCAGCGTTTTAGCGTATGTTGCGAAGTCTGGTATTGCCGTTGAGGGAAGACTTTTTGCATCGTTTTTTAAACGTTGCGGTAGACCACCTTTTGTAGCGTTTTTCGAACATTGCGGTAGACCCCCTTTTGCAGCGTTTTTCAAACGTTGCGGTAAACCCCCTTTTGCAGCTTTTTTTCAGCGTTGCGGTAGACCCCCTTTTGCAGCGTTTTTCGAACGTTACGGTAGACCACCTTTCTTTGCAGCATTTTTTGAACGTTTCTTTTGCTGCATTTTTTGATTTTCATATTTTTTAAAAACTAATTTACATTTTTAATAAATGCATATTACTACCGCAAATCATATTTTTTATTCTGCACGTTGCAACCTAATTACAAATTGTGCACTTGTGGCCATAAATATTTCAAGAGACACAAGACATCAAAAAATACATTCCAAAAATCATAATTAAAATGGGAAAATATGCTCTTGCATTGAAACTAATTAAACCATGCAGTATTCAACTCGCATATACATTGTGCAATATTCAAACTGATTTTATTATACATGTGTCCAGTTTAAAATATCAACCCAACATCCAAAACATCTTTTCCATCATTCCGATGAGTACAAAAAGTGGAATAATTCATACTAGGTTTGGATTGACATTCTATACAGCATCAAAAAAGGAGTTGCTCAACTGGCTTTTGCAACAGCCAAAAATTGTAGAGGCTTACTTTTCAAAATCTCCTTCTGCTTCCAGCTCTTGAGTTAACTTTTCTGGTGGGAAAACCAGGATTCAAAATCAGTACGAAATCTGTTTCTTATAACTTTGTACTTAGTATCAGGAATTGAAAATAAATAAAGCAAATAATGAAGTGGATATGCAGATTCATATTCTAAAAATGCAGAAAATAATAATAGTTATTCCAATTCATCAATCCACTAAACAACTGACTTACTAACAGACCATTTCGTAGAAGCAAAGAAAAAGAAAAACCAATTAATGTTGTACAATTCATTTTGTCAATTTTCATCCCATATTTTAAGAAATCATATCCTTCCTTGGCATCTCATCAAAAAGTACCATCTCTGTGACGAGTGACCTACTTTTGCATACCCCATAATCATGGCATTCCAAGAAACAATATTCCTCTCCACCATCCCATCAAAAATTCCACAAGCTTATTTAAACCAAGCCACGCTTCATCAATCAATGTATTCTTTAAGTACAAATCAATCTTAATATGGTTTTCCTCAATGTATCTAACCAGAACATCCGTTTTAAAAGGGAAAACATATACCTTTTCAAAACTTAGCTAAACAAAGGCAGATTAGATATCATGTATTTCATAAAACAAATATAATCTTTGGTGATTGCATTGGCCTTTCTAATGGTAGCACCTGCTTGGACAGTGCAGGATAGTATTTATACTTACTACACAGAAATCATTTCAAGACAAATCAAGACTTGCAGTAAAGCATCCAAAAATTCTCTTTTAATCTCAGTATCTCTCTTTTACTGCCTTCCATTTCCTTAATCATTTTAACAAGAGTACTCAAATTAAGCTGGGATAGGTAGTTTAAATCAATAAGGAGCCTTCTCAGACTGGCGGTTCATAACTTGGTAAGAGTTGATAAACAGATTTTATTACACAAAAGAACTTGAAACTTATGACAAACAGACCTTATCATGATACTTCAAGTACCTATTCCAGAGCCTTTTTACAACATTATCAAAATAGAAAATAAGTTTCTAAACTACAAACCTGAATAGGGATGGCAATTCGAACTGTGAAAATCGAAAACCGTGGTTAACCGAACCGAATGGGGCGAAAAAAATCGAACCGATGGTGCGATGGGGCGGTTATGGTTTTGATTTTAATGAACCGCTTCATTTAGGAGCGGGTATGGTATTTAGCTATGGTGCACCGAACCGAACCGATTACCCGTTAAAAAGAAAAAAATTTGGACAAATGGACTTTCTATTATTATTTCTCAAAATTAACTGGGCAAATTTTTTTATTTTTTTTGGCTTCCCAAAATTCTGGCCCAATTAATATTAACTAAAACTTAACCCAATAAACAAGGCCCAGCCCACTGCCCAATTGGCCAATTCAATGTCAAATTGTCCTACTGTCCGTATTATTAATTAAAATTTAAAATTCTTGCCCTTGGTCCCTTACCCAACCCAGCTAATTAAAGCAAAAGAGAAGACCAATCCCTAATCTTCCACCCAAATTCGCCGCCGATGGTCGAACTCACCAGTTCCGCCACCATTTCCTGACCTGAGTTGTTCGAGAAAGAAATGGTAGAAGACCCAGTCGATGCTCCTGTACAAAAGGTTTCGTCGTCGTTTTTTATTCAGATTAAATGGGTGCTTGATTTTTATTACTGATTTTTTTATGTATAGATTATAACTGGATTATTGCTGATTTTTTTATGTACAGATTATAATTCCAAAAAAGAAAAATGGGTGCTTGATTTTTATTTTAATGCCGCAAAGATTTTATTAGGGATGGTTTTATATATGTATTAGATGTCCAACATTGCAGCTTGACTTTCATAATTTTTTTATCTAAGTGACTGAGTAGAGCTCAACTTTGCTTCAAACCATTTAAATTGCTTTCTGTTTTTCATGTTATTTTGTTGCTTTTTGATTAATTCTAGCATGAATCAGGTTTTTTTATTTTTTATTTTTTTGCGGAAGATATGATTTGATGAGCCGATTTCCATAGTTGCTCTCCTTGTAGCAAACAATTAACAGATTTCTTGAATTCAAAATGAGAATGAGAACAAATAATTTTGCCTAGATTAGACTTTAGTTTCTGTTCGCTTCTTTATATAGTTTAGTTGTTAATTTTTTCATGCAATCTTAGGTAGCTTCTAGACTATGATGTTCTATCCATACATTTGAGTTCATGATTGGTAAATAAGGATGAACACTTTAATTTAATAAGATTGTGTCAATTTTATTTAAGTTCATTCGTAACTTGTGTAATAGATTGAGAGTGAATGTATTGACCTATGTTGTTGATATTGTTTGTTAAATTCGAATTTTTCCTTTTGGAAGTTGGGATGTTTGCATTTTCTTTTGGGATATTATTTGTTAAATTTGCTTAGTATTGTTTTTATTGGATTTTCTTCATAATTTTTCTCAATTTGACATTTGGAGTTTGGACTTATAAAAAATAATTCATTTTCGTGGTTATTAACCGAACCGAACCGATTTACGTGGTTATGGTGCGGTTATGGTATGACCAAAAATTTGGTGGTGCGGTTATGGTTTTGGCCGAACCGACCCCGAACTGAACCGTTGCCATCCCTAAACCTGAAGCCTTGAAGTATCACATGGAGGATAAACTCTCTTAATACGAGCTGGAATTCCCCAAAGCTTCTCAATATGGGATTTTGTCCATGAAGAATTCACCATTTCAAGGTGTGCACACGAGCCTACTATTCCATACATCCAGCTGAAAATCATGTAATAGATGACTTTGCACCGTGACAGCAGCGCACTGAAAGAAAAAATATTGGTTAGCTTCATGAATTTAGTAGACAAAGCAGATGAAAACTAATAGGTTCATCAAGATTTTGAAATGGCTTTCCTTCGGTACACAATATTTAAATACTGTGAAGTACAGTTAAAAAATAAAAGCAAACATTTGAAAAACAAGATCTCATAATCACTTGTCACACTGAGAAACTCAGAAGACGCAAATGGAGGGGAAAATATTATATAACTATGTAGACTTTTCTAGCCCATACATTTAGGAAGATTGGAAATAATCATTGATGGATCGTGTTTACTCAGACCCGAAATTAGATTTTTCTCTCCACATCTCAAATTAGTTTATTCACATTATTTTGAGAAGCCATATGCACACAGACACCAAGTTTCCTCAACAATTAAGTTAAATATCAGAAAGAAAAGAAAAAAAACATTACTATATTTCAAAGTTGAGCCCATTCCATGGGACAATCTTAATGTACAAGCTTTATATTAGAAGTTGAAAAAATACCTCTTAGCAATGAAAGCATCATTGTTGTACAGAGAATTTTGTGCATGAACACGAGATAGCATGTCTAAACTGATTGTAAAATCAAATCTATATGTCGAAATCACTATAAGCAAAGTCCTGGATACTATTCAAAGCTTAATCACATTAAATGGAAAGATGATAATTTAGAAAGTAATAGCATGTAGATTACTAAAACATATTTCAACACAGCAAATAATTGCATTATCATCTCAATACTATTGATTATAACTCATGTTTATTTTTTACCCGATTGTTGCAACAACCAGAAAATTTATTGTTGGGTATCAGAAAATGCATAGCCAAGCAAGAAATTCTTAACCAATATCTCTAGACCTCCAGAATACATACCTTAATCATAAAAGTCTAATATTGCTCTTTGGCCAAGCAACAGTACTTTCCATGGCTTCACTAAGAGTCCGGAATTCATCGGTAGGTCTGTATAAGGTCAAATTACTCATATACACTTCCTCAACCCAAACCTTCCAACAATCTCGACCGAGTGGCAGGTGATGCACCTTTGCACTTGGGTCTGTTGTTGCAATCTTCCCTTCTGCTATGACTTCTTCCTCCTCAAACTTGTACCAATGCAACATTTGACATTTTGCATTTATCATAAGTGCAGTACTTCCAATTTGTGATTACAAATTCATAGTAGACAGAAAATAATTTTTTTTTAAAATTGCAATGCTACAAACTAGATATATATTGAATAAACATTTAACAATGTATGACATACAAACCTGGGGAGTAATAGCATTTGAATTCCTGTCCTCCACATTCTGTAAAATAGAACAAAAAATTGTTAAAATTTATTCTACATTTAATTGACTATATTAAGTTATATTATTTTATTATATATAAATGATAACTACTTATAACCTATTGAGATAGTTTCAGAAGTGCTTCCACTTTTTCTTCTAATGCCTCCATCCTTTGTGATTGAGTCTGTAATTGACTTTCAAGTTCTCTAACTCTCCAACTTCTTTGTATTTGTCCATCCACCTTTGATGGTACAACTCCAAATCCGAGTTCCCTAACTCTCCCATGACGATCAGGACCTAAGATTCGAGCGACAGCATCATCGCGGATGGAATCTTCGGCGGGTGTATCAAAGATTGATACGGCACAATTTTCAATCCTTCTCTGCACTTATCGAATTCAAATTTTTTACTAGCAAGTAATACAACTACTAAATCAAATTTCATAAAAGGTCAATTAGAGGGGAAATGCTACACATACCAAAGTATCAGCAACTGCTTCATTTATTGGTTTCCCATCTTTCCTAAGATGTCCATAAGTTCATACTCTTGTTCGTAACCCTTTTAAATATGGATTATTTTTTCTCTGCAGTACAAATCTAGTTACTACATATTTTGGAAGTGGACAATTCATGTAAGACAAGATATGTTTCTTAGATGTACTATTTCATGAGCCACGCGTGGATAACCCTTTCGACCCATAGTATGGAGAAGCTTCTGATTATTTCTCGTGTTGCTGAACCTGGAACTTTTTTCATATTCCAAACATCCTCAAAGGGTTAAAACACCAATAATTAAAAAAATGTAAGCTTCATATGCAAATTATACTTACATGAAAATCAGCGGAAAGAGTATCCTCGACAAATTTTACCCAAACTTCTTCAGAGTTGACATTCTTTGGTCTAAGAAGGGTAATAGTGCGTGGTCTATTCGCACTTGAGCTCTAATTTCTTTTGTCAGTCTAGATTTGAATGTCCTCAAGGACTTTCCCATACATTGAAGTGTCATTCTTTGATGACAATCACTAACTTTGAACCGTTGCTGTATTATGTACAAACATAAAGTTGAGACGTATGAGAATAGTGTCATTAAGAAGGAAAAATGAACATCGTAATAATATTTAAACATAGTTGAGAAATAGTACATGTATGAAAGCCCAAAGCTCCATTTTCTTCTTTCCAGGCACCGAATGCCAATCGTTAATTACTACAGGCACGTGTTCTCGAACTATGGCCCCAACCGTGCTAGCAATTTTTTCTGAGTTCTGGCCAACAACTTGGCCGTATTCATTGAATTCAAGATCTATCTTCTAATAATTATGTTCTGGAATCATCTTCACTTGTGTTGGACCTCTTTTCTTCTTCGGAGCATTTGTACTTGTTGGCAATGTGGTTTGCTCATCATTAGGTGGGCTAGTTATACTCTCTCCTTGTTCACTGGAATATCTTAGCCTCTTGCCGGTCTCTCGAATTGCATTAGCAATTGCATCTCTTCTTTTTTTAGAACTCTTGGAAGTTTGTTTAGTTGACTTTGAGAATACAACTTGAAAACAAAAGATAAGAGCATTTATTTTCAAAACACCCCTTTTATCTCATGTATTTTAAGAAAACACAATTACATGAGCCTTGTCCATCGTACAAAATATGTTTCTCACTGCAAAAGAATCCCTAGACCCTTTTAAAACAACCTGTAACATCGAAATAAATTATAGTTAGAGGTCTTCATAAATCCAAAGCATTCAACATTTCATCGCAAATATGAATATATAGATAAATCACACAATAAAATATAGAAGAACAAAATTGATCATTACGTAAAAAGTACATTATCTACTAATAAGAGAGTTACCAAACTGAGTTAAGTATCACAAAATACGCCTTCAACATCTATCCTTGCATAATTATCATCATCATCATGGTTGCCTGTAATAGGCTGTGATATATCTAGTGGAATAGTTGACTCATAGTTATAATCTTTTTCCATGCGTGATGCATCAAAATCTCTTTGTCGCGCTTGCAAAACAACATACCAATTAGATGTTTCATTTTCCCTAGAATAAAAGACTTGTTTCGCCTGTGTTGCCAAGATGAAAGGATCATTTTCAAAATGTATGTGTCCCTCGTTAAGGTTAACCAAAGTAAATCCATCTTCCTTTTTTATTCCATTGACGATGTTTACCCAATCACACTTGAATATTGGAACATGAAACATATTATAATCAAGCACTATAACATCACGCAAAACTCCATAATAAAGAACTTGCCCAACTATTTGTGCATTATCTTTTGCACTAGGTAGATATGGTCGTTGCTTCTACTAAAACGCCACTATTCTGGCGAGATTTTTCTGCGTCTTTAGTATAAAATCGAAGACCATTTATGACAAATCTAGAATATGACATGGATTGATATCTAGGACCACGTGCAAGCCACTTCAAATTGTTCGATACTTTGTCCGTCAATAGCTGACCTTTAATCTGTTATTATTTTAAAAATGTTAGACATAAAAGAATAAATAGCACAACTAGAACTTTATTATTTGATGTGTATAACAACTTTATCATCCAACCAGGTAGCAAAAGCATCAATGTGCTTCTTATGCAATAAAGTCTCATTTCTTTCCAGGCGTCTATCAATACTCTTGAGTTCATCCATATGCATCCTAAAGTAAATACAATATATTAAAAAGTGAATAAGGTTGAACTGCTTAAAATTTTTGGAAATCGATATTTAATAAACGTACTCTATATATGGTTGAACTTCTGTACTATTCAATAACACGTAACGATGAGCAACTTTCAACATCTCAGTAGATAGTACAATTTCCTTCCCTATAGAAATTGTATGCCCTGCAATTAAGAAATTGGTCTCATATTCTTCATTGCGTACATGCTTAGAGCCTATTTCAGATGCTTGTTTTAAGTATTTGCTACAAAACTTCGCATTTTCTTGAACAACATATCGCTCAGCTATGCACCCTTCATGCCGTGTACGATTCATAACGTACCCTTTCAACACTTTCATATATCTCTCAAATGGGTACATCCAACGATATTGTACTGGTCCACATAGACGAACTTCTCTCCCAATATGGATTGTTAAGTGAACCATTATATCAAAAAAGGAAGGCGGGAAATACCTTTCCAACATGCATAAAGTTTCAAAAATGTCATCCTCTAATTGTTCAACCTTATTTCTATCTACAATTCCTTGACATATTTCGTTGAAAAATAAACTCAACTAAAAATTGAGTTCCTTGGTCCTTTAGGTAGAAGTCCTCTCAATGCAACTGGTAATAATTGTTGCATTAATATATGACAATCATGAGACTTCAACCCAACTATCTTGCATTCTTCCACTGATATACAGTTTCCAATATTAGATCCATAGCCATCGGGTAATCTCAAGTCAGCAAGCCTTCTACGAAAAATTTGTTTTTCTTCTTTTGATAAGGTGTGAGGAGCAGCAGGTAGGTAAAATTTATTTCCTCTACTGTGAGGATGTAAATCATGCCTAATGTTCATTTCTTCCATGTCCTTACGAGAGTTAATGTCATCTTTAGATTTTCCTTTGACATCCAAAAGTGTACTAATGATGCTATCACAAATATTCTTCTCCACATGCATCACATCCAAATTATGACGTACAAGTAAAGTCTGTAAATCAAACATCAATGGAGTCATGAAAACTACACGCAAATAGAAGTGTTAAACAAAAATGAACGAACTATTACAAAAATTACCTTCCAATATGGTAGATCGAAAAATATTGACTTTTTCTTCCACGTTACATTAGATTGAGTTGTATTCTTCTTCCTCTTTCGTTTACTACTTTTTCCCCAATCATTTGTAATTTCATCAACTTCAATAGAATCCTCTTCACCCGTTTTTATCTTTGGCCTAATACCATGTTCAACGTGTCTATTAAACCAGCCCTTTTTTCATGCGAAATGGATGATCAAAAGCGAGAAATCTTCTATATCCCATGTATGCAAACTTCCTACAATGCTTCAACCATAGTGAACATGTATTTTCACGACATATAGGACATGCAATTTTTCCTTTAACGGGCCACCCAGATATATTTCCATATACAGGAAAGTCGTGTATTGTCCACATCAAAATAGCTTTTAAGTTGAATGTTGACTTTGTAACTACATCATACATATCAACCCCATCATTCCACAACAACATTAAGTCATCTACAAGTGGTACCAAATAAACATCTATGTCATTACCTGGCTGTTTCGGACCCGGGATCAATAAACTCAACATCAAACTTTCTTTTGACATGCAAAATTGAGGGAGGCAAGTTATATATAGTTAAGATTACTGGCCAACAACTGTACTTAGAGCTACGATCTTTGAAAAGATTAAATCCATCAGTAGCAAGACCTAATCTAATATTTCGAGGATCAGAGGCAAAATGTGGCCACCTACTATTAATCACTTCCCAACTCAATGAATCAACCGGATGCCTAATCTTTCCGTTTGAACTTTTATGATGTAGGAGGATCCGAGTTAGATGAGGTCGAGCTGTCTGATAGTACGTTAATGGCGCTGAAATACCATGAGTTGGTAGATCAGCGCAAGATTGGCAATAATTGGCGATATTTCCTAATTGGGGCCATCTACGGGCATGTTTCGGTAATTTGGCCATAACTTTTGCTACGGTTGTCAGAATCACGCCCATGACCCCAATCCGAAAAGGTCTTTTTGGCGCGTACAACGTGGTCACCAAGCTTTGCTTGATGAGTATCGATTTCGAAGCCAAATTCAGCTATTTTCCTTTCCGAATCATCAATTTAAGTTATTTTTTATCGTTTATGGTAATATTTCAATTACCTTTTTGAAATAGAATAAGAGCTCGATTTGAGCCGGAATTTGGTGATATTGTTTCTTTTATTAAGTCTTTTATTTTGGTAGGAAAATTAGAATTTACCATTTTTGGTAAATTTTCATTAATTTCGCATATTCGGCTATATAACCCGGCTTGTAGGTCAATTTTCACTCGGGTGTTGAATAATAAAGAATTCTTATCGTTTCCTTTGGTTTTTCTCTTGCTTTATTCCCTGTTCTTGTTTATTGATCACCGCCTGCAGAATAATCGTTATTCTGCCCGGCGTCAGTTGGTATCAGAGCATCAGCATCTTCTTGGGACTAGATTTCATCAGTCAATCATGGTTGGTGGTCGTGGTCGTGGTCGTAGAGGACAGGTTCCGAATGAGGAAGTCCCACACCGTGATCGTAAAGTTCAAGAGGTGACGATTGAAGACTTACAGAGGCAAATTGCAGAGTTAACTCAGCGTTTGACGGCGCAGGATCTCGGTGACAGCGAACTGGAGGGTCACGAGTCCAATACCAGTTACGAAAACCCGTATCACAACCTTGCTCAAGTTTGGGAGCGTCGTGGTCGGGAGGATCGTCATGTGGATTTCGGCTTTCGGGTGGATCTACCAGAGTTTTCTGGTACGTTACAGGCTGAAGGTTTTGTTGATTGGCTGAACGAAGCAGAACGTATCTTTGAGTATAAGGAGGTTCCAGATCACATCAAAGCAAGGTTAGTTGCCATCAAACTTAAAGGGAGAGCATCTGCGTGGTGGGAGCAGTTGAGGCGTTCACGCAGTAGGCAGGGTAAGGTCAAAATCACAGATTGGGAGAAAATGAAGAAGAAGATGAAAGATCACTTTCTTCCTTTCGGCTATACTCAAACTTTGTTTCAGCGGCTTCATTCTTTGAAGCAAGGTACAAGATCGGTTGATGACTACACGGAGGAGTTCTATCACTTGGTGGCTCGGAATGATCTATCTGAAACGGAAGAACAGATGATAGCAAGATACTTGAGAGGGTTGCGACAGTCTATACAAGATGTCCTCAACCTTCATTCGCTGTGGACTGTTTCTGAAGCATATCAGCGCGCACTTGCTGTAGAGAAGCAGCAGAATAGGAGACCGGTGACCAGAAGCGAATGTAGTCAACCAGTTCGCCCTCTAGCACCTCGTTCTCCTCAACAACCACCTCGTCCTGGTTCGGGTATTAGGTGAACAGGGACATCGATCAACTGATTGCAGAAAACCAGATAGTCGGACAGGTAAAAATCTCTTTATTGATGAAGAAATTATAGATGAGGTTGAGGAAGTTGGAGAACCTGTATATGACGATGATGAAAGAGGAAGGCGTACTGTATGGGGACGGTCATGAGACTCTAGTTGTGTGAAAAAGTCTGTTGACTCTGAAAGGCGACTCAGGAGACGACTGGTTGAGAACCAACATATTTTACACAACCTGCACAATAGCAGATAAGGTTTGTAAACTGATCATTGATAGTGGAAGCTGCGAAAATGTGGTGTCTGAAGAAGCTGTTCGAAAATTGCAGTTGAAGACATATAGGCATCCTAAACCATATAAATTGTCGTGGTTGAGTAAAGATAGTGCAGTATCAGTTGACAACCATTGTTTAGTGTCTTTTTCGATCGGCATAAAATATTTTGATAATGCATGGTGCGATGTTGTGTCGATGGATGCTTATCACATATTGCTGGGACGACCTTGGCAGTATGATCGCAGTGTTGTTCATGATGGGCGGGAAAATACGTATTCCCTTAGCATCAAAGGAAAAAAGGTTGTGTTGGCACCCCGTAGAGAAGAAGTCACTCCTGCCCCGGTAGCTAAAAATTCCAACCTGCTTTTTATGTCCAATTTTTTGGGAGAGATTGAGCGTGAAGATGTGGTCTATGCTCTTATGCCTCGTGAGCATCATACAACAGATGAGAATCCAGATTTACCGGTAGAAGTACAGCAGATGCTAATGGAGTTCTCTGATTTAATGCCTGAAGATCTCCCTCCGGGGTTACCACCTATGAGGGATATTCAACATCAGATTGACCTTGTTCCAGGGTCGAGTCTGCCTAATCGACCGGCTTATCGCCTCAGTCCCAAGGATGCTGAGGAATTGCAGCGGCAAGTGGTAGAGTTGCTGGAGAGGGGTTACATTCGTGAGAGCATGAGCCCATGTGCAGATCCTGCTCTACTAGTGCCGAAGAAGGATGGTTCTTGGCGTATGTGTATTGATAGTAGAGCAATCAACAGGATTACAATAAAGTACATGTATCCGATTCCCCGTTTGGATGATATATTGGATCAGTTGTCTGGTTCTAAGGTTTTCTCAAAAATTGACCTTAAGAGCGGATATCACCAAATCAGAATACGGCCAGGAGATGAGTGGAAGACGGCGTTTAAGACGCAGCATGGTTTGTATGAGTGGATGATCATGCCTTTTGGGCTATCCAATGTGCCCATCACTTTTATGAGGTTTATGCATCAGGTGTTATGACCTTTCATGGGAAAGTTTGTGGTGGTCTAATTTGATGATATCCTCATCTACAGTCCAACATGGGCATCTTTCTTTGAATACCTTCGTGAATTTTTTGATGTGTTGAGGACGGAGTGCCTCTTTGTGAATCGAAAAAAATGTTCTTTATTCACTATTTCTGTTACCTTTTTGGGTTTTGTTGTATCTATTGATGGTGTTCATGCAGATCAATCTAAAATAGACGCAATCTTGGAGTGGCCTAAGCCAAAAACCTTGCATGATGTCAGGAGCTTCCATGGACTGGCATCCTTCTATCGCCGTTTCATCAAGAACTTCAATGCTTTGATTGCCCCAATCACAGAGTGCCTCAAGGGACACTCATTCCAGTGGTCTGAGGAAGCAGAATCCAGCTTTCAGTTGGTCAAGCAACGGATGACAGAAGCTCCAGTGTTGGCACTTCCAAATTTTGATAAGGTGTTTGAGGTAAATTGTGATGCCTCTGGAGTGGGCATTGGTGGTGTTTTGAGTCAAGAGGGATGCCCAGTAGCATTTTTCAACGAGAAGCTCTCAGGATCAAAGAAGAACTATTCTACCTATAACCTTGAATTCTATGCCATAGTCCAGTCTTTGAAGCATTGGCGTCATTACTTGGTACATAGGGAATTTATTCTTATCACTAATCATGAGGCCCTGAAGTACATCAATGGTCAGCATAAATTGAGTAAACGGCATCCCAAGTGGGTGTCATACTTGCAGGAGTTCACATTTTCACTACGGCACCAAGTTGGGAGCCTGAATCGTGTTGCAGATGCACTGAGTCGGCTACATCACTTCTCACCACCATGAGCACCAATGTCGTGGGATTTGAGGTTTTTCCAGATATGTATGCTGCAGACCCTTCCTTCGGGAAGATACTTCAGGAGGTAAATAACAATCAGCGAGATGATTTTGTTTTACATAATGGGTATCTCTTTCGTGGATTACAGTTATGTGTTCCAGATTGTTCACTCAGGCAGCATATTGTTAGTGAACTTCATAACATGGGACACTTTGGACGGGATAAGACACTGGCATTGGTTTCCTCTACCTATTATTGGCCCAAAGTGAGTAGTGATGTGGCTCATCATGTTGGACGTTGTTATGTGTGCCAGCGATCAAAGGGGACTATTACTAATGCGGGTCTTTACACGCCTTTGCCAGTACCTGAAGCACCTTGGATTGATGTCAGTATGGATTTTGTAATGGGGCTGCAGCCTCAAATTCTATTTTTGTTGTGGTTGACAGGTTTTCAAAGATGGCCCATTTCATAGCATGTCGGAAGACAATGGATGCTACCCGAATTGCTCATCTTTACTTCAATGAAATTGTGCGTTTGCATGGTGTGCCTCATTCTATTACTTCTGATCGTGACACTAAGTTTATGAGTCATTTCTGGAAAAGCTTGTGGGTGAAACTAGGGACGCAGTTGAATTTTAGCAGTGCCTACCATCCCCAAACAGATGGTCAGACCGAAGTGGTTAATCGGAGCTTAGGTAATCTGTTGAGAAGTCTGGCCGGAACTAAGCCGAAGCAGTGGAATTTGGCATTATCTCAGGCCGAATTTGCCTATAACAGGTCGAAGAATAGAACCACAGGGTTAAGTCCATTTGAAATTGTCTATGGTCGGGTTCCAACTGGGGTACTTGACTTAGCCCCTATTCCCCGTATAGGTCGTATAAGTCACAAGGCAGATGAGATGGCAGACTATCTTCGAGGAATCCAGGAACAGGTAAAATTAGCCATTCAAGAGAGTAACGCCAAGTACAAGGCTCAGGCTGACAGCCATCGTCGTCGGGTCCTTTTCGAAGTTGGTGATTTTGTGTGGGCCGTGTTAACTCGTGATCGCTTTCCTGTTGGGGAGTCTAATAAACTGAAAGAGCGGAAGATTGGTCCTTGTGAGATTTTACAGAAGATCAACGATAATGCTTATCGTCTATGCCTCCCCAGCCACTTGAAGACTTCTGATGTCTTCAATGTGAAACACCTCAGTCCTTGTTTTGGGGATCCTGAAGACACCCAAGTGAACTCGAGGGCGAGTTCTGTCCAACCCGGGGCGACTGATGCAGGAGGATCCGAGTCAGACGAGGTCGAGCTGTCTGATAGTACGTTAATGGCGCTGAAATACCATGAATTGGTAGATCAGCGCAAGATTGGCAAATAATTGACGATATTTCCTAATTGGGGCTATCTATGGGCATGTTTCGATAATTTGGCCATAACTTTTGCTACGGTTGTCAGAATCACGCCCATGACCCCAATCCGAAAAGGTCTTTTCAGCGCGCACGACGTGGTCACCAAGCTTTGCTAGATGAGCATCGATTTCGAAGCCAAATTCAGCTGTTTCCTTTCCGAATCATCAAGTTAAGTTATTTTTCGCCATTTATGGTAATATTTCAATTACTTTTTTGAAATAGAATAAGAGCTCGATTTGAGCCGGATTTTGGTGATATTATTTCTTTTATTAAGTCTTTTATTTTGGTAGGAAAATTACAATTTACCATTTTTGGTAAATTTTCATTAATTTCGCATATTCGGCTATATAACCCGCCTTGTGGGTTAATTTTCACTCGGTTGTTGAATAATAAAGAATTTTTATCGTTTCCTTTGGTTTTTCTCTTGCTTTATTCCCTGTTCTTGTTTATTGATCCCCGCCTGCAGAATAATCATTATTCTGCCCGGTGTCATTTTATTACTTGAGTGCCATCTAAGTTGTGTTGACATCTCATATATTCCAAACATCCTCTTAAGTCTTGGTATTATAGGAAAATAACGCAAGACTTTTGTTGGGATATTTTTCTAAATTTTTTTAGTCTGTTGGTTAATTTTCCATCTCGAGCAACCACATTTTGGACATAATTCAGCATGCTCAAGCTCCTTTCTATATAGACAACAATCGTTAAGGCAAGCATATATCTTCTCATAGCCAAGATCAAATATATTAACAAGTTTTTTCATCTTGTAAAATGAGTTTGGAAGTGTATTATTATCTGGCAGCATGTCTCGAACAAGATTTATAAGTTCATCGAAACCATTGTCTGATAAGCCATATGAAGCTTTATGCTTAAACATAGCAACCGAAGCTGACATCTTTGTAAATGCCTTGCAACCAGGATATAAAGGAGTTTCAGCATCATTAACTAAAGTTTCAATCTCTTTGTCTCTTCCATCATGATGGTTTTCAGGATCTACATCATGTTGTGCATAGAAATCCTTAAACATCCTACTCGACTCAGGCATTTCTACATCGTCCAAATTTGATTCACTTGGTTGCTCTCCATGAAATACACAAACAATATATATAGGATCCATACCTTTAATAACCAGATGTTCATGGACTGTATCATAATGATGATGCATTAGATTCCTACAATTAATGCAAGGGCATACTATCATTTCTGAATTGCAATTTTTTCGAGCTCGTTCAACAAAATTCTGTGCTCCATCTTTATATTGTTCTGAAAATCTACAAATTAAACTTTATGATCATTATACGTTATTTTTTTATTGGACAACTAGATTTATAAGATTAGTTTCAGATGATAACCTTGATAAGTGCAGTCACTCTTTATCCATTATAGGTAGTGACAGATCTTAGAGTGATAAACACTTTGAATTCCTGCAGCTCTAAATTTAGGAGATAAATCCATTAAAGTTTGTCCAACATCTATAGTGAAGCCAACATTAAAGTAACTACAATGTACAAACATAATTGTTAAGAGTTATCATCAAACATAGAAAAGCTACTAGATTTTGGAAATGAAATTATAACGAAATAAAAGAAAATATAGATGAGGAGATGTAATTTTTTGAACTCCTGGAACAAAAGTGCTTAATTATTAGCTTCCTGCATGAGCAGCATAAAGAAAATGATTCGTACTGCTCCAACATTCTTATTCTAAATTCTTCCTCTCCAACGTTGAAACTTTTCCTACACTTTTACACAGTTACTTATTTAATTTAATAGTTTAATTGTAAAATATAATTAATTAATTCATGGAAACCCTGAGTTTTGTAAATTTAAACTTTGGGCTCTGATTTTTTATTTCGTGAAAGATAATTCACGACCTATGAATTTTTCCGTTTATTTAAATACTTTTATCAAATTGTTACTTTGTTGCACAAATAGCCCAGTTTTTCAGAAGTATTTAATCCCACACACTATCATGGACTTTTTATTGGGCCTCTAGTTAGATGGATTCCTTAACAGCCCATTTGGTAAATTTGGAAAACAATACATAACCCAACTTTTACCAATTGGGATATTGAAATATCCTGCACATTTAAAACATAATTTTTAAAAGAGAATTAAGGTTAAATCTTTTCATAATATGAACTGCTACATTATGAAAAAATTAATGTGATAGTCATATCCCCATGACATATTATTACCCATTAGAACCTGACCCCATTTATATTTTCAAAACTCAACAAACCATTTTGTATTGGGACACGTATAAAAGTGCAACCAGAGATTCTTGACTAGGTTGAGTTTACATCAACATTAGCTTCTTCTTTAAATGCTAAAGCTGCTTCTCCGTCAATTTTAGACTTATTTCTCATATCATCAAGTCTTGGGAGAATGTAGGGTTAAAAATGAGAAAAAAATTCAATTTACGTGTAAAATTATGTTATTGGAGAATATGTGATTAAAAATGAATTTTGAAAAAAATGAATTGGGCTCAATATAATATTGTATTGTATTCACTATTATATTATGCTAGTCTAACTATTAGTACAATAATTAATTGAATGGATTCAACATGTTAATATGTATTCCTTTGTTCCAATATAATAATAATCATAACAAATGTTACAATTATAATATTCTTTTTCAAGAGTAACAATATAGTATTTTACTTAAATATTAGTACGTGACTATCTATCAATTGATATAGTGAAAATAACATCTGACGTCTCTTTCTTTGAATAAACTCATTTTTCTGCTCTATAAATAACGTTGTAGTATAGATTTTTGTTATTCTCAAATATCATTAGAGCAGTTCTGTTCATCTGAGAAAAAAGATTATGATAAAATATTGATTCACTCATGAGGTTGATAATTGAATTTTAAAAAATTATTATAGCTTGAGAAACGGACGTTTGGTTTTATTTATTAAAAAAGTAAAGAACCCAAACAGAAAGTGATCTTAATGTAAAAGACAAGGAAATGGGTACTTCATAAAAGGCCATCCTGTCCACCCAAAAATACATCATCATTCTTCTTATAATGTCTTTTCTGGTATGCCATTAGATTCTTCGAATAAACGATGCTCCCGTTTAAGTCTCCTTCTTTAAAAATGCCAACACTTATTTCTATAATAGTTATAACCCCACAAATCAATTTTTATTTCGAAGAAGTAAATCTATCGAGCTACCTTTTCGCTTCGATAATCATCAAATTAAGTACTTAGATTGGTTAAGCGTGATTAGTCAATTGTTTAAACATATTTCAACACATAGTTTTGCCCTATAAATAGAGAAGTTGGAGAAATCATTAAATCACACAAACTCATGTTATCATTAGTGGCTTCGCTAGTTTCCATTTTCAATGCTCTCCTACCTTACACTCACCCAAACCTCACCCTACAAGTCCCCAAATTGCTTAGGATTTTCTTGGAATTAAGATGACACGATGAAGGGATATTGGTGATAAGTTGACATAAGATAGAGAGCTCAGATGATGGGAATACAATAAGTCTGTATGAGACTTGAATGTAGATTTTTATTTATTTTGATACTATATCAAACCACCTTGTCTAAAAGCTAGGTGACGGTTCAAAGTCGACTTGGTATTTGGTTTCTTTCTCTCATGCCACGGTGAGCTCATATACATATTTTAATAGTGGAAGACAGTGAGAGTGTTGTTGACAGAAGATAGAGAACAGAGATGATGAAGTGCATGAAGTAGGCTTGCATCTCGCTCCTTTGTGCTTTCTATTCTTCTGTCATCACCCTCGACCCCAACTTTCATCAATGCATTTTGCACTGTTTTTGTCAAATTCATGCTAATTCTTCATGCCAAATAGAATGTTAATGAAACCCAAACAAAAGCAGGGAAGCCAGGGTCCAACGAGATTTAGGCATTTCACATAACTAATAGTATTCCTCAAGCTTTCTTAATGAAACCCAAACAAAAGTAGGCGACAAGAACTCTAATATCAACTACAAAAGCAATATTAAGCAATCACATTACATTAGGAGTGAAGAACTATGTTCACTCGTAGATACAAGTTCTCGGTGCTATGAAGAAAAAAAATTCAATTTCAATCTCAGACAAAACGACTCATTAATGTTTACGTACCTTAAGGTCGAAGGCTGAAGCACAGAGTCACAACGATATTTCTAATTTTCCTTCAGATCCACTTGTATAGCAGTCGGCAGATGGAAATTGGAATGGATGTTTCTTCCTTCCACACGGCTATTTAAATTGGAATGGATGTTCCTTTCTAGTTTCTATAATCAGGTGCATTTGGCGGTGTCGGTGACGGTGGGTAGTCGGCGGTCGACGGACGGCAAGGTGGAGTTGGGTGAAACCTTGAAGATTTGGGGGTTTTCGATATCTACTAATATGGTGAAAGATAGAAAACTGACGGTAAAAACACACAAATATAATTAGTTTTAACTGGGCCTAAAATTAGATAAATAAATGAGCCTAAGATTTATAGTGGCCCAGTCGAATTCGGATTTGGACCATGGTGGACTAACGATAGTGGGCTAAGGAATACCATTTGCAGCGTTTAATAAACGCTGCAAAAGGAATATCATTTGCAGCGTTTAATTCCTTTCGCAGTGTTTATTGAACACTGCAAAATACCATTTTCGCAACATTTATTTATAAAATGTTGCTAAAGCTTAATTATACTACCCAATTGCAACATTCACTTATCAAAATGTTGCGATTGACCCCTATAGCAACACTTAACTATCGAATGTTGCAAAAGCTGTGTTGATGGGGATCGATTTTGATTTTTATGTATGTATGTATGACATCGAATATTTTCTAATTATTTTGAGTTAAATTATTAATAAATGAATTTGTATTTATAAATTGTGTAAAATGTAAATAAGTTGAATTGTTGGCCAAAAAAAAAAAAAAGACATGGGTATATGTGTTTAATTAATATTTTCAATTACATTTGATATATAAAACAAAGCACAAAAAAAAAAAAAACTTATGTCATCTTCCCGTGCGCGCACAGGGAGTAAATTTTTTTTATTGTCTTTCCTAGTCAATTTTTTAATGATTTTTTTATCTACATAAATCCAGGTATAATTTTATGTAAGTATTATTAATTGTTGTAATTTAATTAGTAAAAATTTAATGTTTCCGCACAACCCTTCAACTATAATGGAAGAAATGCATTTTTCTCTGTCTGTGTGATAATTTTCTGGTTTCCATAGACAAAGAACTAACACTAAATAATAGATATTAAAATGGATGGTTGAAGAATATTTTGGAGAGTGGAACATCTATATATATGAACATACAAAATACTGTCGAACGGAAATTGAAAAGGATCTATTAGCATAATTTCTAAACATGCAAAACTAATAAAATAAAAAATAACTTTTACATAACTACTTACAGTTAAAAGTAATAAAGGTAAGAAAATCTCAAGTTTGTACGCTGCAAGACCAGTGAAGACGAAGATGGAATGGAATAAATTTTTCTTCCTATATCTATATAATTCTCTAGCCACCGCCTTTCAATACCGCCTTTAAGAAGAAAAATACGTCTACCGCCTACATTTTTTACTAATTGTAATTTGTACATGATGAACAGTAAACAAAGGATAAAATGGAAACATGAATAAATGAATACGGTACACGGACAGCTGCTGCGATTTTTTTTTTCTCAGAGGCGGCAAATTTTTTTTGGCAGTAAGAGGTGGCAAATTTTGTTTGGCAGTAAATACAAAGGACAAAACCAGCTTCAATCAATATAAATGAGGGATAAAATGGGAAGACAAAAATACGTCCTGAATGAACAGTAAACATTGGATTCCCTCTTTTAAGAGAAGAGGGAAATAAAATTTTATTTATTAATAAGTTAACTCAAAAAAATTAGAAAATATTCAATGTCATACATAATACTAATAATACATTACCACATACACCATTGATATATTTATCATTTACCCACCCCAGTAATAATACTAATAACACTAAAATGATATGTTGACAAACTTATTAAGTTAACCTAATATGCTTCAGAATTTATTGTGAAACATAGAGAAATACTAAATCTACACAAACAAAATTAACTATACCTAACTACTTACAAAAATCTTAAACATGGAACACAATTATATTTATTTAAAGAAATACTAAACATGCAAAAGTAATAATAATATTAAAAAAAATAACTTTTACATATAAATACTTACAGTAAAAATTTATGTTCTGCTGCAATACCAAAAATTCAAAATTTAGTCGTACTAGCTGAAGGACATAATGGAGTAAAATAAATATTTTCAAGATTTATAGATCAACATAATGGTATTTACATACTAAACATACAAAAAACAAAATTAACTATACCTAACTACTTACAAAAATTTTAAACATGGAACACAATTGTATTTATTTAATGAAAGACTAAACATGCAAAATAATAATAATAGAAACTAAAATATATTTTTACATATAAATACTTACAGTAAACATCGATAAAGACCTATAGTAAACAGCAATAAAGATTAAGAAATTCTCGATGATGAAATAATTTTTTCTTCATTAGTTCTCCCATATAAATAGACTAATTTTTTCAACTGACTACAAAAATCAACCGACTACAAAAATATCAAAAGTTATTGTAACTATCATCCTGAACTAAATGTAATGTGATAGGCAAAAATACAAAAATATAGCATGGCGCCTACATTTTTGACTCCCAGTTTTTTTGTTTCTTGAATAATATGAAATATCTGGGATAATGATCCCCAACTTTTTGTTTCCTATTAGGATAGAAGAGTCTCACCGCCTATGGTTAAATTTTTTTTTTTTTTTTTGTCGTGTAAACCTCAAAGTCAACAATTGAGGCTTGTTTTTTTTTTCTTTTCGTTTCCTATGCCCTTTTTTATGTCCACATGCAATTTAATAATTACACTTCATCAAACCGACTTAAGACTAAGTGTGAACAGTAAACGAAGGATAAAATTGTAACATGAAATACGTTTCAAATGAATAGTGCTCGGAGGATTGCCTCTTTTGATAGAAGAGGGATATAAATGAATGGATGGCATTGTTGAAATTGTTTCATGTTTTGGTACTCAACTGATTACATTGATTTTTTGAGTCTGTTATACAAAATGATCAGGACTAAAGGTGGCTTGTCTATATCACACATGCCATGATGGAGTAGGTGGCTTGTCCATATCACACATGCCATGATAGAGTTTTGCAGTGGGTTGTCTTTATGTGTTGATATTTTATGATTTTATATGTTAATATTCTAGCCTTACCCTTAATCATTTTTTTTAAAAGTATGGTGTTTATAGATACATTTTTGTTAGAGCTCGTATGCTAATCAAAATCTCACGAAAGTTTTACTAACAATATACTCAAGTAATTATATGTACTACGTTGATTAAATAAAAGTTAATATATTTCTTGATATATTTTTGATTTACATGTTCACTCTAAATTTATTAATCATACCCTTATTGTTTCTATAGTGTGTAGGGAGTTACCATTTTGTGGGATAGCTAAATTATCGGTCGAAGAAGTTAACTTTGATATGGTCCAATCATTGTTTTTGAAGTAGTAGTCTTTTGAAAATAGTTGAGATGAACTTTATATTGACATATTGTATTGAACCGTATTCAATACAATTATATTACCCGCAACACAATTATATTTATTTAAAGAAATACTAAACATGCAAAAGTAATAATAATATAAAAAAAATAACTTTTACATATAAATATTTACAGTAAAAATTTATGTTCTGCTGCAATACCAAAACTTCAAAATTTAGTCGTACAAGCTGAAGAACATAATGGAGTAAAATAAATATTTTCAAGATTTATAGATCAACATAATGGTATTTACATACTAAACATACAAAAAATAAAATTAACTATACCTAACTACTTACAAAAATCTTAAACATGGAACACAATTGTATTTATTTAATGAAATACTAAACATGCAAAATAATAATAATAGAAACTAAAATAAATTTTTACATATAAATACTTACAGTAAACATCGATAAAGACCTATAGTAAACAGCAATAAAGATTAAGAAATTCTCGATGATGGAATAAATTTTTCTTCATTAGTTCTCCCATATAAATAGACTAATCTCTTCAACCGACTACAAAAATCAACCGACTACAAAAATATCAAAAGTTATTGAAACTATCATCATGAACTAAATGTAATGTGATAAGCAAAAATACAAAAATATAGCATGGCGCCTACATGTTTTACTCCCGATTTTTTTGTTTCTTGAATAATATGAAATATCTGGGAAAATGATCCCCAACTTTTTGTTTCCTATTAGGATAGAAGAGTCTCACCGCCTACGGTTAATTTTTTTTTTTTTTTTTGTCGTGTAAACCTCAAAGTCAACAATTGAGGCTTGTTTTTTTTTCTTTTCGTTTCCTATACCCTTTTTTTGTCTACATCCAATTTAATAATTACACTTCGTCAAACCGACTTAAGACTAAGTCTGAACATTAAACGAATGATAAAATTGGAACATGAAATACGTCTCAAATGAATAGTGCTCGGAGGATTGCCTCTTTTGATAGAAGAGGGATATAAATGAATGGATGGCATTGTTGAAATTGTTTCATGTTTTGGTACTCAACTGATTACATTGATTTTTTGAGTCTGTTATACAAAATGATCAGGACTAAAGGTGGCTTGTCCATATCACACATGCCATGATGGAGTTTTGCAGTGGGTTGTCTTTATGTGTTGATATTTTATGATTTTATATGTTAATATTCTAGCCTTACCCTTAATCATTTATTTTTTGAAAGTATGGTGTTTATAGATGCATTTTTGTTAGAGCTCGTATGCTAATCAAAATCTCACAAAAGTTTTACTAACAATATACTCAAGTAATTACTTGTTATATGTACTACGTTGATTAAATAAAAGTTAATATATTTCTTGATACATTTTTGATTTACATGCTCACTCTAAATTTATTAATCATACCCTTATTGTTTCTATAGTGTGTAGGGAGTTACCATTTTGTGGGATAGCTAAATTATCGATCAAAGAAGTTAACTTTGATATGGTCCAATCATTTTTTTTGAAGTAGTAGTCTTTTGAAAATTGTTGAGATGAACTTTATATTGACATACTGTATTGAACCGTATTCAATATTTTTATTTGTCGAAACAATGGAAACCTTGATTATTTATGGATTAAATTTATTTTATTATTATTATAGGTTTGCGGGTAATCAAATAAATAAATAATTTTTTAAAAAATAAATTGATATTTATGGCATGCTTAAAGTATGTCGTAATTTCAAAACATTTTATGGCATGCATTCACATTTACGGCATGCATTTTAACACGCGGTAAAAAGTGAGATACTTTTTACGGCGTATAGCTGAACCCCGTAAAACTGATTTACGACATGCATTTTAACACGTCGAAAAAAGTGAGATACTTTTTACGGCGTGCAGCTGAACGTCGAAAACTCATTTACTACGTTCTATAGACAACATACTCTGCACGCCGTAAAAGGTAAGCCACTTTTTACCGCTTTACTTTATATGGCGTGCGACCGCACGACATAAAGAGATTTGTTGTAGTGTTTTCCTCCTAAAAAGTCTCAGCTCCATTATAATATACAATTAAAGATTACTTTTCTGCTACCAATATACACGTGGAGTTCTACCCCCATTAAGCCTCTATTTGTTTGGCATTAATTCTTCATATTTAGAAAAATTTCAACAATTGCCAATCACCATAATTGACCATTTATCTCATAGCTGGGACCCACATTTGAAAGTAATGGTCCCGTTTTCCCCTACTTTCCACATGTTTAATGCCAAACAAATAGGGGTTAAATATAGGGCTGTAAGCAAAAATTGTCAAATCGAAAAATCGAACCGAAATCGCATTTCAGAAACTTTCGGTTTGGTGTCACGTGGACCCGTCAACGAAATGGTTTTGAACCAAACCGGAACGGTTTAGTTTGGGTTTGAGAATTTTAATTGTGGTTTAAAATCAAACCGGAACAGCAAAAAAATATATCAAAAAATAATGAATCTTTTTTAGAATTCATCCAAATATGTAAAATTCAACAGTTTTGTCATTTGTGTGTATTTTTATCAATTTATAATTTTCTATTATATATATATTATTATTACCAAATAATCTTAATTTATATATAATAATCTCAATACTAACCTAATCTATCAAAAACCCTTTTCCTTTTTAGAATTCAAATTTCTACAGTTTCTTCTGAGTCTGCATTTTCAACTGGAGGTCGGATATTTGATTCCTTTAGGAGTTTATTAGGTGCAAGGATGGTTGATGCTTGTATATGCGGAAAGAATTGGTTGCAAATTAAGAATGAACCTATAGTGCTGCGTCAATATTTAGATGAAGTGGAATCATTTGATGATTCAATGAAAGTTGTGGCAGGTGGTTTATATTTTCTATTACCATATTTTTAAAGATTCTCTTATTTATCTAGTATCCAATACTATGATGATGTAACAAATGCATTTGTTTGACAATGAAGACTATGAATTATGTGTGACAACAATTGATGTTTGAGTGTATGTGAGAAACTGAATTCGTAACAATATACAACGGTAAGCTTGTGTAATTATTATATTTAGATATTATAAACAATTAATTTATTATTATGATTGGTTATTCTCTCTATCTAATCAGTAGTTTTGCTTTCAGATATGATGATCACGAGGTCTTTTTAAACATCATTATGTTTTTGGGGTTTTATATTTAGTTTAATAGACTTGTATTATAACATTATCGTAACGTCTTAGCCTAAAATGACAAACAAAAAACTATATTTTAGTTTATTATAATTTCACTTTGATTTAGTTGGTATTTAAATTTGTAGTAGATATATTTAGTTTGTTTTAGATTTATTGCTAATAAGATATAAATATATATTGAATTTAATAAATTATTGTCATAAAAGTAGATCGACAAAAAAAATATATGGTAAAACCGGCGGTTTAAAATCGGACCAAACCGTTAAGTTTATGTTTGAGTTTTTTTCAAACCGTTCAAAATTGTTTGGTTTATGTTTTAGTTTTTCTAAAACCGATTTAAACAGTTTGTTTTGAAAATTTGTCAAAAATTGGTAAAACTGGACCGTTTACAGTCCTAGTTAAATATCAAATCAAATAAATAAATGAATAAAAACCCCCCAAACACCCATACACGTGGCAGTAGCACAATTCCATCAAAATCTTCAATCAAATTGAACATTTAGTTTTTGATAACTTCTTCAAATTAAAATATCTTGAAGCTGAATTATTTGAATCAACTTTTTCTCGAGTTTAATATATATGATTAATTACGATCTATCCAATGAGTCCAATATTGACATATTTATCATTACTCTATTAATATTTAAATATTTGACCCAAATAAAATATAATTCAATATATATACATTTTAGTCCCTAACTTTCCAAAATATTAAAAACTAGCACATAGAATAATTAATTCTATTTTATGAGAAAATTTCGGGATTTTACAATCTCCCTTAAACTATTTTCGTCCTTGAAAATTACCTATCACATACTAGTATCAAGTCTAACACATTAGACGTATTTTATCATAATACATGTCATACTTTAGCGATAAATTAATAAACCACATTACCTAAAAATGTAAAGACTTTAAGTCATACAAAAAGTTTAAATAAATTCACCTTCTTACCCTTTTACATATCTTAGAGTCATCAGAGAGTGGTCTTTGAGTGCCAAAAATCTTTCATATTTTAAGAACTTTAAATTGACACAATTCTTAAATTCATATATCTTCTTTAAAAAAAATATTCTTATTATTTTAAAACAAACGTCATTCAAAGAAACGGCTAAATAAATAAGTATTTATTACACATAACATTTAAACATAAAAACCCAATATTACTAATGTTATATCATCAGTTTCATTTTTTTTTTATCATTTTTTATATATATATTATCAATGGGGGTCAATCAAGGTGAATAAATATAATAGAAGATTTATCAACCATCATCCCTGGCTAATTATTACAAAACAAAATCAAAGTTTTTTTTTTTTTTGAAGATAAAATACCAGTTATTAAAAAATAAAATATGCACATGCCTAATTTATATTTTAAATAAATAAATAATAGTTAGAAATACACTTCAAAATTGACAAACTTTTTTTTTCCATTGTTCACGTGAAACAGTGACGTCGTCACTGTTCACGGTGAATAATGACACAAATGTGGAAGTAATTGGTTCTTCAAGATTTCATCAGTTACGAAATTATGACTTCTAGTTCCAAAATTGTTTTAAGTGAGAAATTATTATGTAAAATTATGACTTAAAAAAATAAGAAGAAACAGTGAAACAGCATAATATCTTTCGGTCATGTTGACCATATAAGAATCTCATTAGCACTTATTTACTCAACGGAGCAACCTATTTTTTTTAGTCATCATTTAATTGGCACTGTTCACAATTTACTCAACCCAGCAACTTAACAGTGACACCCGGGTCAATGTTCCTTTTTTTTTTTTCTTTTCTTTTCTTTAGTCGAGTTATGAAAAATATGTATGAGTCTACAGAAAATTAAACCTAAAACTCTGATACCAAATTGTAACGACCCAAATTTTAACAATAAAAATAAATAAGAGTCGTTACCAAAAGTTCCTTTTATTTATTTCAGCCAACTAGATAATTAAATTTTTAAAAATGAAAACATATAGTATTAAATTAAGGAATCCAAACACTTCACATTTCGTGGCCATGAGACTTTTATTACTGTGTACTTTGAAAAGAAAATGACAGCAAGGACAATATGAAATGATGAGAGAACAATGCAAACTTATGAAATAAAAATAATTTGAATTCACATCAAATATTATAAAATCTAAATGCAAAACTTCAAAGTGCACTTAAACATCTAAGAATAAGGCGATACTAATTTATTTATTCAAAAGT